>DWEG01000348.1:0-11586 GCA_018245845.1 Apyrrothrix hygieia | reverse complement strand
GGGGGGGTGGGGGGGGGGGCGGGCGGGGCGGGGGCGGGGGGGGGGGGGGGGGGGGGGGGGGGGGGGGGGGGGTGGGGGGGGGCGGGGGGGGGGGGGGGGGGGGGGGGGGGGTTTAGTATTTGTGGGGAATTACATTAATATTTGTATTAGCCCTCAATAAAATTTTGTTACTTTCTCAAATTGTGAAAATCGCAGTTGACCATCGCTCCGCGCCAATTAAAATGACCTGTTAAAGTCTGAAAATGACTTGTTAAAGTCTGAAAATGACCTGTTAAAGTCTGACTGTCACCAGTCCGAAGTTCCTACCTGCGTCTCGGCGGTAAATAGAAAACACACTAACTTAGGATAATTGTAAAATTATATGTAATGTTCAATTGATTTTTAAGTTTTTTTTCCTTTTCTCTTCAATCGCCTTATTTATAACTTAATGCACTAGGAGTATAATGAAAAAGTGATCTTAATAGATTGTAACGAGATCAGTATATAGTTATTTCGTAAATTTTATAAGTAATCATATTAAGTAGGTCTTATTCACTTTGCAAATAATAAAAACGTGGTTTTTGATAAGAAAACTGCAAGCATACGGTGTGATATGTACGCTGATAACAGCGGACTGTTAAATGGCAACACTTGATGGGCATTCAGCTGTCATAATAGAATTTTTTTCTAACAGTGATATTGCTATAATCGAAATTGTATATTATAGATTTTGTTTTTTTTTGTCATATATATAAATATATATGTAATTAGTCGGTATTTGGTATTTTCAAAATATTGCTTGTTTTTTGTTTCTCCTTCAAAACTCGATTTAGTTTTTTTTTTAAATCTTATCTTTATCTTAGTAGGCAATTCATTGATTTTTACGTGGTTTTGTGCAATTTGTTCTTTTTTGATGTAAGACTAGAATAAAAGATAATTGCGCTTTTTGTAGTTTATAGATAGACATTGAAATTGTCTATGGCCGTGAAAAGACTGGGCACGTTATGATACGACGAAAAAATTATGCTTGTGTGTTGGCAAGAGTCGAAAATAAATCGACGGAGCACGGAGGGTTTTTTTTTATTTTATGGCAATTTTATAACATGTCATACTACACTGGGCTTGTGCCAGTGTTGTGTGACATGGTCATTATTATGTAGATAGCAATCGTTAATCTTTGTCGGACACCTCGATTTAGGTATTCTCAAGGACCTCGAAATTGTCTGTATATCACTCGTTTCGGAGGACATATTATGCCAGTTCTATATAGTTACAGGTGTAGCTGAAAATCGACAAACCTTGTCGGCAGGTCGCTATTATCTTTATGGTTTTAATGTTACAGAGAAAACCAAATACCGACATCGTCTGGCTTATTGAGTCGCTGTGTTTTATTTTGAAATATTAAATAAAGGAAATAATATATACATTAAAATATCGCCCATTAGTTATGTCGAGGGAATGAGGGTGTAACCAGTGGTTGAATCTAGAGTCGGGTGGTAGTTTTTGAAATGTAAGGGCTTGTAACAATATTTTCAGTGACAGCTGGATATATTACTGGTAGGTCGCCAAAAACAGAACTGTCAAAACGCCATCTTGTTTCTAACCGTTAACGTCAAGGCCGCTGCGTGTGTAGAGTGTGCAGAAAAAACGATTTGATAAATTTTTGTTATCTAATAAATCTTACGAAAAACATAACTTGCATATATAGGGTTTGAGCAATATAAGTTAAAAAAATGTTTGTGTTTCTGTCAAACCACTAAAATAATTGTGATTGTGTTTTATATCGTTAATAAAACGCACCATTTATGCTGACTGTACAAGATTCGCTTATAGTGTAATATTGTCGACAAAGACTTATACAACGCATGTAAAATAACGTATAGTATGTAAAGTACTAAATATAATGTTTTGTCCCAGTCACAGTTCAATTTGTGGATCATAAACAAGTGCTGTTATCGTCAACCAGCCGACAAACCTTGTCGGAGGTCACGTATGTGTGAGCTGTGCCCTTCGCAAATAAATATATGAGTATATTAATCATATGTATGTTTATATTCATTCATGAAATTGTAAAAAATAAAAATCGATCGTTTATGTTAAATTTGTTATTAACTTTAAATATGTTTCAATAAACCCTTCATACCATTCTTCATACAATGTCATTATCAACCTTTTCAAGTCCTCTGCTGGACATAGCTCTCCCTGAGAGATTTTTGCCCATAATTTCCTCGACATAATCAGTGGATTGTACGTTCCTAGTTATTATCGCACTTTATAACCGCTACGTGCTCGGTGGCGCTGGCATATCAAATTGTGAAGCCCTTGTAAGCTCAACCAGTGGAAATGTTTCAAATGCGTTTTCGTTTTTAGGTGGACACGTTTATGCTATCAGTTCCATTCGTTACCTGTCGTTAATTTTTATCGATGGCATAAAAAAGCTCTAACAAAAAAGGCTAGCTTAAGCTTCAATTAACCTCGAGGATTGGGTAATGTTCACTTGAAACATATCAGCGGTGAGAATTGTGAAGGTTAAACTTAAATGCCAAAAATTATGGAGCAACTGTTAGAACATAATTCTAAATTCAACGATCGAATCGAAAAAAGAGTCCAGACTAAAATTATTGTCTCGTACACTAACTGACAATAACTGTGACTAATTGATCTATGAAGTAGACGTGGTTTAGAGTTATTTTTACGAACATTAGCTACTTATCTCGACTCCGCCCCCTTTTTGTTTAATTTGCTAATCCACAATCGAATTGATCGTCGCAATTAAGTTGAATATTTGAAAATCGTGTATTTCCGTGTGAAAGAGAATTATATAAATTCTGGAGTGGTTTTTTCGCTAATTTTCAAATCGGCAATATACGGTATATTTTAATAAAATAATAAGTTAATAATTAAAGTCATAATGATATTCCACACTTCACCCTTGACACATGCGTGATATATATATGCAGTGTTTTGGATAATTACAAAAATGTAGTCCTTTTTCAATATAAATAAACTAATACTGTTACTGACAAACTCTTAAGTCTTACACTGTACGAACACGTTACAGTGACGTCATCGCTTAGGTGTTAACAGCAGTAATAATAGGATAGGGCGCGTTTACGGGCCACGTATATAGAAACAAAAGATATGGACTCCTGCCACTTATAATGATGAGCAAAATGGCAGGAAGAGGTCAGTCGGACGCAAGAGGTAGGCCTGGGTAAGCAACATCCGAGAGTGGATAGATATCTCACGCGCTAATGAATATTTCAGCTTAGCAAAGGACCGAATCAAATATGCGGAGCTAACTGTCAACCTTTACCAGTTCGAGAGACACAAAGAAAAAGGAGAGACGCGAAGGCGAAATCGGACACGGTTACACATGTCAGGAGCCGAAACAGAAAACCGTAAAAGTGTAAATACGCCCTTACAGTATTTATGGATCTTCCCTACATTGGACACATGTAAATAACCTTGCCGATCGACATCGAAGGAATATTTCAAATAAAAGGCACGCCTCGAAAACGTATTTTGAAATTTTTAATGAAGTCATATATTTAACAATTAACACTTGCCTGTATTTATCTTTAAGATTTGCAATAGTTATAATAATAAATTTAAAATGTAAAAATTTTACATTCTCAGTGTTAATACATAGTCTATGTACAATTATTTGTGATTCTTATATAACCATATTTAAAAACATGCAGTTTAATTGTATGTCTCTTATTATACTGTTGAGGTACTGCTCCATCAGCGTTGCAATGGGGTAGCTTTACCGTTCTGCCTCAGAACAGGGATTGTGTTGTATTGGTTAGAAGGCGCTGGTTCACGAAGCGTTCCAGCCTCATCATGAATGCTATGTGAAGTTCAGATGAAAAAAACCTTCATTGGTATCCCCGCGGATTGAGCAGTACCATTTCGCTTATGCACTCTGTTATAGGATATTATTAATTGTTTAGAATCCACTCATATCGAAATGGATTTTTGTATAAAAAAATTTTTTTAGCCCTAATAAAATTATTTGCTGTCCTATCTCGCTCGCTATTTACTGCGGCACCGTCTGATAATAGTACTAGGATATTACCATCTAATATATTTTTCAATAAAAGTGAACTAAGGACATACATATGTATATATTAAAAATTAATTCTTCCTGCATTTTGTTACATTTGCTGCATTTTGCTGCAGGAAGTACCAATGCATATACATTTTTGTTTTATCATAGTTAAAAGCACGCAGTATATTATACTTGTGTATATATTGTGCCGTTTCGTCAGTCCATTCGTTTGGACATGATGTTGTGGTTGTTTCGATAAAAACGGATAGGATATGGGAGTTTATCCGCCAAAGAATTGTCGACTCGTGATATGAAAGTGTATCGTGAATGAAGCTGAAGTCGCATGGGCTGAAGTGAATGAAGCTGAAGCCCCAGCGCCTGCTGGCTTTATCCTGTCTGTATATTGTTAGTTTTTTATTAACTCACGCGTTACACCGGTTGCCTAGACATACGAGTGTTGAATCATGGTGTAAATAATAAATAATTAGGTAATGAGCGTGACTTTTATTGGTATTTTTCCTGATCATATAAACACATTGTAATTTGCTAGTTGGTCTGTCTGCAAATTTTTATACTATAAGACTGGCGGTAATATATGTTAGGTCCTACGCAGAGGACGGACGTTAAGCGAAGCACATTTTCTCAAGCCTTAAGGTGCGTCCACATCAACTAACACGTTATAACTTTTAACTTTACGTTATTAACTTTCAATAACGCGTCCATTATTTTATAACATGTAACAAAATCGTAGACTTTAAAATAACAATCCAATTTCGTGTCCACATCACTGATTTTTAGTTCTACAATACTGTTCAAAGTGTTATGTAGGCTATGTGTGTTTTAAAACATTATCGTCTACACGAATAGAACGTGCCAAATAACTTATTTTGTTACATAGTTCAGTCATCCTTAGAAAAAAGTCCATTGAAAACCCGTCACGGACTCATCCCACGCGGTGTGCGATCATTTGTATGGCCGAAGTTCAGTGTGCGCCCGCTATGGAGACCCATATCCATAAATTCCGCCGTGTACTAATTTCCTTAAAATTTAAGAAACAGAGACGATGTTTCCAAAGAGAATGCTAGGCACATCATTTAGTTAACGTAATTTAACTAATAAACATTTAAAACTTAACTAATAATAATTTAAAATTTAACCAATAAACATTTAAACTGTCTGTGAAATTTTTTCATGAGTTCCTGTCTCTCGTAGGACATGCGATAGTACAATCTAACACATCGATGAGAATGTCTTGACCCAGAAGCGGGTCTATTAGTTGCATTGTAAGAAATAATAAACTGACGCTAATTTCTTGACGTATCTTTAAAGGATTTTCATTACTATCTAGTTTATTAAAATTCGACTATTTGTTGTCATCGTTCTTTGACGCTCTCGCGTCACTTTCGAGCGCTCAGCTTGGACTGCACCCGAGTACAATTGTTGTATTATTTTCGGTAACTTCCGCTACTGTTGTGTGGTCATTTGTCCAGTTCCTGTTGTCTAGGACATGTTCTGTGCGCGGTACTTTAGTCCCTCGTGTGCGTTTGTCAATGTAGTTGTAAGCGATTCAATTTTACGGACAAAAGTACGCCGTGGACCGTCTCGGCTGCGCACCCAATCTTTTAAATTGGAAACGTGACAAATAAAACAAAATTTTGGTATCCGTGCACAATCACCATTTACTCGACATTAAATTACAAAAACAGTAATAATAATGCGTTCACATTAATACATTAAAAATTTTTTTCAAATAACAAAAGGCGCCAATATTTTTTGGAAAACTACACAATATTGTCAAGACATTATATTGACATAACATTTGTAGAAAAATACAATTGAAATTATTACTATTTAATGTCAATAAAACAGTTCATTGGTAATTCTGCGACGTAATAAGTTTGTCGGCGGCGACCCCACGGTGCCGCCGGCATAGCTTTAACTCACGGCTGTACGTTTCTTTATAAATATCACATAATCTAACTCTAGCTTGAAAAACATTCATCATTAGAATATTCTAAATATAGAATTTGAAACAATTATATAATATACCTATACCGGTTACATAGAAAATATAATCCCAAAATGGTACAACAATCGATCACTCAGATATAGTCTTTAAGCGTGAATCCAATCGGAGCCATAGTTCCAAAATGTCGACGATCCAGAAAATTTTAAATTACTACCTACATCTTAACACATACATATACACTCAAAAAATACTGTAATGCTTAAAAACGTCAGATCACGTCAGTGATTCCCGAAGGGGTGGGCAGAGCAGGGTAGTACACCCACGTGTCACCAGTTACGGCTACGGCCCACTATGGACTGGGGGTGAACTTATTGCCACACACGGGGCACTAATCCAGACTCCGAGCCACTACTAGAAATTCGAATTTGCCCGGTGTATGGCAATAGACTCACCACCTCCATATTGGGACGTAAACGTAACTGGCGAAACGTGGCAGTGTACTACACTCCTCTGCCTACCTCTTCGGGGATTACAGGCGTGCTGTTACGTTTAGTAAGCAAGAATCATGATTGTCTTCTAGAAAATTGTGTTCGATATTTAATAGAACACAAACTTGATTACGATGCGGAAACCTATTAATTAACGAAGAAAATTAACAAAAAACTTGGATATGAAATAGTTTCCACAGATTTTACGGAAATACATAAGCTATATCTAAAGTTTACACGCAACTGATATCAAACGTCTGTGACGATAGACATATTTGACACGCAGTGCTCCCTACCTACCCCGTAAAGGACTCGGCGTGAAATTATGTAGTGATATTAAAGGCTGTCACTGACACAATTATAACACATATTATAGCAAGGCATATGATAAAATAATTACAATACATGTTGATAGCATCACTCGAGTGACTACACACGTACTCGTAGCTATAACATAAATCTTTTACCTACATCGTCAAAATACGTGAACGGATAGCGCAAGATATATATCAGAATAGCAAGACATATTACTGCGCAGATATTGACCGTAAAGATATATGTATATCATAGTGTAGCTACCGTATGTGGTAGTTTGCTATAATATGTATTATAGCACAGTATTCTAACATATATTATAGCTCCGTTTGTGGCGACCTTAAAACTATCGCAGTAAATGATGACCTTGCAACGAATAGAAGCGAAGTAGAGAGAAATAAGTCCAGTTGTTAGCAATAAATCGAGTGAACGAATTAGCACAGTAATATGGAGTGAATTTATAACTCTAATAATCTAACGTAAAATCACGCCTGTAATCCCTGAAGAGGTAGGCAGAGGAGTGTTGTACACTCCCACGTTTCACCAGTTACGTTTACGTCCCAATATGGAATAGGTGGTGAGTATATTGATAATCTAATAATCTAATATAAAGTAATTGTCATGAATACAGGTGAAAATAATTTATAATTTTGTAAACTTTCGTTTGTACATGGAAGTTATTATTATTCGAAGGTTATCAGAGTTGATAGCAAAAGTTTTTCAAACCGCTATACTTTGAACAACGTTAGACGTTTCTCGCTTAATAATTGGCATAATAATCACTGACACCGTTTCCCAAGCATACCTTCGAAGTAACAAACAATCCTGAAATTATTATGTTCCAATTCTAATCATGTTTTGCTTATCTTGATATGCCACCAGACATTCTTCAAGACGTCGATATGCCAGCGCACGCGCATCTTATTATTTCACTATCTATAACATTAAATTTTATTGCTTTACGTCAAGACAGAGCAGCATAGTAATGCAATAAATTGTTTAGGTACTGGCATTGAAATGGGGAAGTACTCGTGTATTTTATTACAAATCTTTTGTTTGTTATGCCTGCCCGGTTAAGTACCGCAGTATCTACCGCTAGCTTTATGTACGTGACCTAATCTTGGTGTATTTTATATTTCTTGAGGGGCTTACCGTCGCTGGTACCTAATATCCAGTATGTTGAATCATAGGAAGACAATTGTGTGCCGACTGCAAACTTATGCGGCATGGCTGGCCTGCTGGTCAGGTGGTTAATGAATCTTGTAGCTAAGCAGGGGCTCGGGGGTTTGATTTCCATCCAATACAAATGTTTGTGCTATAAGAACAAGTACGATATTTGTTCTGAGCCAGAAAGTAAAAAAGTATCTACATAATTATATATTTACATGTAGTTTATCAGCCGTCTGGTGACCACAATTCAAGTTCTTAATAGGCTTACTTTGGAATCAGATGGGCGTGTATGGAGATGTCTCAAGACATTATTACTTTCATGACATGGGTTCCAATGCAAGCTTATAAGCACTTTGCAGTCCGACATTAACAGTACGAGCGTAAACAATAAACTTTTTATCTAATTTAACATATTTGTAACAAATATTATGTCCTAATTGAAAATTTTGGCATTCCTTTTCTATATAAACTATGTTATGCCAAATCTTACCCTCCTCCGTGCGCGTAAATTTTAAAATAAACGTTTGCACAAATCTATGTAAGTTTACATATGAGTCAGCTTTTCCATAATGGGCGGTAAACGCCACTGGTGAAATGTAGGAGTGTACTACACTCCTCTGCCTACCTCTTCGCGGATTACAGGCGTGATGTTACCTTTTTGTTTTTTGCTTATGTTTACATATTTAAACAGATAAAACTTTTAAAAATTATGCCAAATAAAATTATCCTAATATAGTATTAAAATATTAATACATGCTGTGCAGTGATATTGTAGTGTTCATATTGTTTTTATTATTTACCTTTCATCTCTACCTTCATATGAAATAAAACTCTCTTCGTCAAGGTAAATGTAAGAAAAGAGTGGAATTATATACAATTTCTAAAGACCAAATTATTTGTCATAATGTGAAGTATTTAAGGACCTTGTACACACGTAGGCGTTATAGATATACTCGTGTTTGTTATAATCAAATTGTCTTAGTGTTGGTCGTACTTCAAGGAGCTTGTTAACTCCCTAAGGATATGTTATCGATTTTATTTATATACCCAGGGAACGTCGTTAAAGGTCCTCTGGTTTTAATTTTTGTACTAAGTACTAATTTGTGTTTGTGTGTTCATACTGATTGGTTTGGTTGTGGGTCTACTCATATACTAGAGGCGACTGACTCAGAGTAGCAACGCGTCTACGACCAACTATACACGGATCAAACACGGCTACTAACAACACTCATAAGAATATATATATGATTGGAATAATGTATCTAACGGAATTGGAATAATGTATCTAATGTATCTTCCTACAGTTCTGTTACCAATAAATATGAACTAAGTAACATTGTTCCTAACATCTGTTATTAACTAAACTAACTGACACTAAGAAGAATCCGATTCCTAAAGTCCTTTACGAGGCCAGCAAAAGATGGTTATGGAATTGGTGCTCTTAAAATAAAAACAAAAGCAAGTCTTGAACATTCCAATTACTAACGTTTACAAACTCTATTTAAACTTAATTTGGTTCGCTATATGCATTGTAGAAGTATTGCTGCTAAATGGCAAAATATTTATAACGTCAGTTATTCTACAAAAAGCGATACAACGGAATATTCTGCTTTAGAAAACATATTTTAGGATGTTATTACCAGCTGATAGCTTTGAGCTGTAAAACAGTCTCCGACACGGCGCGCGTTTTTGAACAAAGCGATGAGTATAGAAGAAGCACTTCAGGCCTGTAGGGGTGGAGATATTTGACTCTTGGTGCTCTCTGTTTACCCTGTAAGCGACCTGGCGTGATGTAACAGTAATAGTTTTAGCGTGTTTACAATGTAGTGCGACCAATGATTAAGGTAAATATTAAAAGTTTTAGTTTCAATGCCAAGTTGGAATATTAGGGGTGTTAAGGGTGTTACACATGCTTCCACGTTGTTTGTGTAAATTAAGCTGTTAGATGGTATTACTCTATGTGTGCACATACCTTAATACACAGCTACATATCTGTTAATGTTTTGATAGGGACAAAATAATTTATTATTCAAAATGAACCATTAAAAATAATCAAAACAAATCAATACTTCAATTACATTTTTTAATCATGTAAACAGATTTTTACACTCGAACAGTTGTGAAATTGACTATCTTTAATAGGTTGACTACAGCTTAAATAAAGTGCGTGTACTATTGTTAGCATAATTCTGTACTATCGTCATTCATAGTCATTAGTAATAAGAAAACGTAAAATCACGCTTGTAGTCCCCGAAGAGGTAGGCAGAGGAGTGAAATGCAATCCCACGTTTCACCAATTAATAGTCATAGTCATTAGTGTCGTATTTTAGTTACTTTACACCAAGCAATTAAATCGTTACAAGTTATTAACCGGGAACTAGTTCGTAAGAAAATAGGTAAAAATCTTTCATGTAATGAAACGATCATTCTAAAAGCCTAAGGTCTGTTCCAGGGCTTATGCTATCTTCATTCCAATATCTGATAAAGTCGACTCGGCCTTTTTGGACGTGAAAATTTAACAGACTGACGGAGATGTTTTGGTATTTACCCAAATGATTAGTGTATATACGAAAGACACGTATTTTACTAAACAAAAATGATTTTCACAGGCAACTTCCTGTTAAATTTCCATTCAATTAACTGTGCATGCGATCAACTCCTAAAGTTTTACCAGATGAGTTGTTCCATGGTCACTCATCTTGAATTAATGTAGAAAAATATTTTTATTTGACGTTATATTATTATATTTTTTTATTATTTGACAGGCTATCGTTTGGTTGCGATCAGGCCTGAAGGATAGTACAGATGCGTTCTAAGATGGACCAGTCATGCCTAGGAAAAGGCTATTGACTCTTGCTTTGAAGAGTCCAATGTAATATATCGTATGTCCAGTCCTTGGCTGATGGATAAGAAACGTGCAAACCAAAACGTTTCGTCTGGCAATTGGCATATTTACAATTTGGATACTGGTGGTATCCTGCCGGGCGTTCGCTGTAAAAAAGGGGCTGGAGAAATTTAATAGTATATCTGCGCGCACTTTCCAAAATGTTCAATGTTTGTGTATTATAAGTACATACTAGTACTTCGCTATCTGATAGCCTCTGTACCGACGCCGACCTGTAGAGAAATTCTCCTATTTTACAATCAGTAAACTTTGTGTAGGTAGTTAACTAAGCGAGAAGCGTAATAACAATATTATCACATGCACGCGAAATGGGAATTTCATAGAATTAATTATCATTTATTATGTATTGTTATATCTCTCGTATCCGTGAAGTACCTAATGAGAATATCTTCCTCATACATCAGTATAAATTAACGTGTTCGAATACATCGGCATCATTGCAATTTGAGTCTTGAAAGCATCTGTCTCGGTAGTATTTCAAGATGCTGAAAATCACGCTCGTTTTGTCAGTTTTAGTGGCTGTACTGGTCACAGAATCTTCGTGTCAACGAGTCAAGATAATCCATCCTACGTACAGGCCGCCGCGCCAAAGACCTCCAGTTATCCGAACAGCTCGTGAGGCGAGAGATGACGAGCCGCTGTGGTTGTACCAAGGCGACATCCCTCGAGCGCCGGCGACTGGTGACCACCCCGTCCTGCCCCAATA
>DWEG01000347.1:0-11589 GCA_018245845.1 Apyrrothrix hygieia | reverse complement strand
CATAATGGGACATAAATGTAACCGGTGAAACGTGGGAGTGTACTAAGTGAAGTGTCTCTGCCTACCTAGTCAGGGATTACAGGCATGATGTTACCTTATTTGGTTTTAGTATATATTGAGACTTAAGAACACAATCGCCTGCCAAACAACGTTCCATAAAGCAACTCAAAGTTTGGCCACATATTTATATAATGACTCACTTTTCTGTACTATAGATTGCAGAGAAACGAGAACGTCTCCATCTCCAAATAGAACGTAAACGATCCGGTCCTTTTATACCGTACAAGAGTTGAAGCTTTGTTACGCGTAACACTTATTATATGTCTGGTGAATGATGAATGAATTTATTTACACGTGTACGTAGGAGGTAGATACGTAAAAAGCTATTCTGGTCCTGTGTACGTTTATATTCGGTTGTTAGTATTCTATTTCGGGCGACGGATATTTGCGTTAATGGATCAAAGGCGCAAGGGCGTGACTGAGACACCGAGTGACTCAGAACTCTTTGAAGTGACACGGAGATAAACTTTTTGCTCAATAGCGGATCGTGAACTAACTGTACATTCGAATTAATGAGTTATATAAAGCGATACTGGAATAATGAGCAATCACTCGATAGTAGCACACCTTAGAGTTCATAAAAAAAAGAAATGTTTTCTAAGGCGTGTGAAGTCTACCAATCCGCACTTGGCCAGCGTGGTGGACTATGGCCTTAATCCTTCATTGTGAGAGGAGACCCGAGTCCAGCAGTGAAACGATAAAAGGGTCAGCAGGGAGAGGAAACTCGATAGTGAATGGGCATAAATACTTGTGTGATCTTATATAAGATTATTGTAAAAAAATACCTATATTTATCTCTATGCAATCATCACCACAATCCCCTTCACCATTGTCATTATCACCATCTTCATCATCGTCTCCATCTTCATCAACCGTCTGTAACAATGAATTGCTAGACATATAATCTCTGTTATTGCTTCTCCACACTGTATTTACGATACTTACACACGTATGTATGTTTATGCAATAGGTAACTGCTTTAAGGATTATTTAAGTTGAATTCCGCGTAATAAAATCAACCTGACCGTACAATCGCCACAACCCAGTGAAGCGAAGCGATCTAAATATAAAATCTATAGAAAAAAACGTGCGAACTCGCTTCGGAGTAATTTTCCACTTGATTTTATCAACTTGATTTTTTCATGTCTAGAAAGGGATGTTAATTACATTTGTGACTGAACACAGCCTCCGTTCGGCTCGCCGAAGGCCGATACCTGTAATTAATCGTTCATTTTACAACAATAATCCACTGATATATCCTAGACGTGACAGTACCGTTCTGTCTCACTTTGCGATGATTCGTGGACGTTTACATCGCCTTGAAGGCGAATTGAGAAGTAGGCTGAACAATGATAAATTTCTTTTTTAATTGAGATTGTTCACTTGAAGTTGGCTTGTCAACTGCTATTAAGATATCACTGAAGAAAATGGCTCTCTCAATTTCATTTAGGAAATATCATCAACCTTTTTTTATCATTCTTATGTGGAACCCCAGTCACTTCTCAGAATGATAAGGATTAAGGCCATAATGTACCACGCTGAGAAAACTGACTGTCATGATTTCAAATGTGAAAGAACATTATGGAGAACGCGTAAGACGCACAAGTCCAAGTTTCACCTCATACTTTTCGTCAACATTATACAGATTTAACTTAAAGATCAAAACTTTTATTACTTCTTAAAATTAGAAACGCGGTCCACGGTTTGAATCCTATACTTTGTGAGTGGAAGACTAATCTATCTAAACCGCTAGGCTATAGCTACTATGTACACGGAAGGAGCCCTGAAGCACATTTTGCTATTTTAACCTAATATAATTTATCCTTCCACGAATTAGTGCCCCATCTGTTTTGGTGAAAGTTTCCATTGCTTTTGAGATCGTCTATAGACATTTAACCAATTATAACAAAGTTGGTTAAAGGCTTGGTTATGAATATTTAACATTGGCGGTCAACTATCCAAGCCGACCGTTCTCATTGTCGCTGATGTTCAACAATATGGCAGCGCGGCTGGACTTCCAACCTTGTAACCGCAACGCAAAACATCCAATTTTCCAGACAAGTTTGGAAATGTATGTATATGTTATTGCACATTTCCCAGATTGCTTTTCGAAAACTCTCGACTAAGATTTACATAAATTCTCCGCGGCTATGCTCGGAGTGTTTACAAATGATGACAAGTTTGGATTTCGTTTTCATCTTTATGCAGTGCAAGTTTATGCGAATCGAGAAAATTCTATTTCGCAAAAGTTTCCATCTCGTTCGAAGTAGCTGTGTGTTATGAAGTTACAATTTCATTAGTGATGTTTAACAATATGTAACTATGTATTTAGTTTTAAATATTCTTAAAGAATACAACAAACTACCCACTTTAAACTAATATCTGGTCGAAGATTCTCGAAACGAATGACATTTCGATTAGTAAGAACTTGCAAATTTCAATATTTACAATAAAACATGAATGATCACGAGAATTTGTTATGTCTGAGTGCAAAGTTATCCATACAGGTTTGTATTTATCCATTTCTGCACGTTAGGTCGCATATGACCGTAGACGTGTGGCCTGAAGACGGTACAATTTTGGTATTATGTGTATTGGTCTAATCGATGGGAATTCATATAAAAGACACACATATTAATAGTAATAATTGTATAACTCTATCATACAATAAACAATAGAAAAAGCATATAGCGAAGTCTTATTTTCAATTCATATTTCAACAATGCTTTTTTATATTCAAATAAATCTGATCAAATCACCTGTCCTAGTTCGATGCCCGGGTAGTGCTACTACTGGTATTATTCTGAAGTAATTACCGTCACTTTTGAGTTGTTTTCTAAATGACACGCATGTACATGTGAGACTTAAGGTAAATGTACAAATTTATAACCCTCACGTACTTTCAACATCGGGTCGCTCACTACATACCAATATTATACTTTATACATGAAAATTGAAAGGGTAATAACCCTCAAATGTTTCTTGTAAGGTTTTAGAAGTTAAAAGAAAATCTGCGATAGCCTATTATAATGTGGGTTCGTTTTTGTGAAAAACATTAATAATTTTGGATACTATTTTATGTTTTTCGGTAACAGGGTAAACTTTCAATACGCTGTTCTTTAATGTCAACTACGTTATAGATAATGCAACTCACGTAGAGTACGTTTTTAACTAAAAGAACTATTAACGTACGATTATATCAAAATGAATGTCAACTGAATTTAAAAATTCCACAAAAGCGTAATTATATACGTTAACAATAACGATATTTTTAAATCCTTAAATCCGTCTGACTTAGAAAAATTGAAAGCGCTTGAAGCTGATTTGATTATGTTTATTATCATATAAAGGCAACGTACCTTTCTTGATGCTTTCACCGAAGTTACATGACTATTTGCAAACAGGATAAAATTGTCCCAGTGGACAAATAATTAAATTTTGGAGAACAACGAAATTTAAGTTGTGTTTTATTGTCATATAATATTTTAAGTACGTGTTATTTGTGTTATTTATCAACACGATATAAGAAAATTGTTATTGTAAATTTCTAACGACGGTCACAATAAGATGCGGCATACCATTCCGTCCTCTTAGATTTCTGAGTCCTATTTTAACGCTGATGCAAGTTTATTTTACAAAATACTAGCTAGAAAGATGAATAATAGGTTTTATAATGAAACTTGTACCCATTAAGGAAGGGCTATTACAGAAGTTCTAGAAAATTTCCAGTTGACAAAATTCATTGCAATGTCTTAAAAGCTTATCTTCTTTTAAAACTTTCGAAGTTGCTGTTTGCTGACTACGGATTGCTCAAGATTCGATGAAAAAGTTTTCACCAAAGCTTGTTACTGCTAAGTTACGATTGTCGCGAAAAGTATTGGAAAAACTTATTAGTTTTCTCAGCAAATAGAAAAGTTAAAAAGTAAAGGCTTATCTTATTAACTTATGCTTGACTTCTTTTTCGGGTTAAGTATACATACACATATATTTGAAATACATTGCATATAAATAAGATTCTTTATCCTTTTTACATTATGAAAGCCCAAAACATCGTATGTATGTATGACATCGAGATGCAACTTCTGGTAGGACTACATACTACTTAATTCCATTTACAAAGGTATGGCTAAATATACATGAGGATCAAAGTGACATTCCTCGTGTGCCTGTATATTTCACTAAACACCTACAGAAGTATTTGCTATATACATATATACTGCTATAACTTTACAGATATTTGGCATCCTTCGTTCTCTGCCTACCTTGTCGGGGACCCGGCGTGATGGTATAATAATAATCTAGCCAGTGGTACCAGCCATAAGCCAATAGTATAATTTTAGTATACTAGATTAATTCTAGAATATACGGCTTAAGCAACTTCAGTACGTTCGCGTGTACCTTTATTAATCACCCTAAAACTAAATTAACATACTTACCCGCTTCGTGAATCAAAATGTACTGTTTCATGACAAGACGCTGACGCTGATACACTTGCGTTGTATAGTTACGTCTCACTGTTTATTCTAGACGACCTTCGTAGCAATACGTTGCCTCTACACAGTATCCACAATCTACATAGTTCGTAGCGCAAGCAACATCTGCTACATCATTGCCTATTCATTTCGTAGAGGGCGTGTTGGCTCATTGTTGCCTACATAATTGTGTTTACACCTGTAGCGCTTCATATAGTTATATATATACAGGTGTAGCGTTATTCACTCGCTAATCGCTTCACTAGTTTTATGTTTGTGTGAGTGTGTATTCCATTTGTTATTACATAATTCGTTTGCGTAGGAACTCAAAAATTAGCCAAACGAATGTTCGTTTCGTAAAACTGTTACATTTACTGAATCAATCGAAACAATTTAATAGGCATAGTAAATAATTTAATAGGCATAACAACTCTACACGCAGATATACCTCTCGTTAAAAATATCACACTGAAGATTTTGCCTAGTGGACAAATACTAAATATTTCTCATTCCGGCCCTCGACACCGGCCCCCGCTTGTTAAGCGCTGCCTAAACAGACGTGTGCTTAGTCTCCCTACATTCGCATGTCCAATCTGTTTATCCTATAGATGTGTTGCGTGCACCCTTGCTATATTTTTATTGTACACGGTGACGACCGTAAAGACATCAAATTTTAATAAGTTGCAGGAAATAACGTTAACTAATCATCTAACCTTTTATCGTTCTACTAATGAATACGTGTCTTTTCTGATAATGCGAAAACGTTGCTGTCCTTGTCTATTTCATCAGCCAAATTCGGATTACAGCTTTCACACGCCTCAGATAACGTTCTGGAGGATGTGTAGGTTGCCTCACGCAGTTTTCTTTTGCCGTTATAGCGGGTAACGTTGAATCTTATAGTGGCACTAAACTTTGGCATAAGTGTACAAATAACTGGCTTCGAATTTTAGCCACCCAGAGCAGGTGGCTGATTTACAAAATTCTGATCTGTATATTACTTTTGTTAAGTTAAGCGTTGCTAATAAAACCGTGCCTGGGTCGAAACGGATTTGAATATTTCTAGGGTATTTCCAGAGCGTTATGACATGATGCTCTCTAAGTAATTTGCAAAAGAACTCCCTTTTAAAGCCAACAACGTTGACCTTTCCTCGGGTGTTGCAAACGTCCATAAGCGTCTTTGTCTACTTATGACCAAGAGACCCATTTGCCTGTGTACCATCAAGTGGCCCGTCTGCCTATTTAATAAGCTACATATATAATGTAACTTAACCTAACCCAGACAAATTTACGCATATCTGTGCTTCGGTAAGTGCATAAAGCTCCATGTATCGCTTGTAATTTTATAATATCTTGAGAATTATGATAGTATTATTTTGTCATTGCATTCACATCTGTTATTGTTAATACGACAAGTGATCGTGGGGTGTAAGTCGCCAGAGACGAGAGCGGAGGGAGCGTCTCGGTCGATATCGCAACACGCAGTGTCTGGGAAAGGCGGGTGAGTCCTGTAATTTGCTTTGATCACAATGTTCTTAAGAAAAGTTCCTTGATGAAATCGACTATGTGAAAATTACGCTCTTAGTTATTTTATGGTTTACGTAGAATAAACTATATAAGTATTCCTTTGTAACGCTGAATGTAATTCATCGTGTAGTTGAATTTATTAATAATATTAATTTTACAAATTGTAATTAACGCAAAGTAAATTAATACTCAGAACTGTTTATTCAAACTACCCTCTTATAATTAACCTAGTGGACTATAATTGAAAGTAATAGATGATATATGATAATAGCAGTATAATTTAACTTTTTGTTCGCGTCGCTTTTTAATTGACACCATTTTACAAGGTTTCAATTAAATTAATGGTTACATTTAGTTCCCGTGGTTCAAAAGTCTGCGACGTGGCCATGTATAATCTGCTATTGTGAGGGTAAGTTGAAATGAGTCTTTGATTGGAAATGGTTAGTGCCAAAGTGTTCTGAACTTTTCAAAATGAAAACCCATTTGCGCAATCTGTGCAGATTGTTATCGATGATTAATAGTCGCAGACATAATTTGGAAGCTTTTGCATAGAGCATTGACAAAAATATGACAGATTAGTCAAATTTAAACCAATCCGCGCATGATTATCTCGGTAAAGCTAAATTGGCTGTGGTCTTCTGCTCGCACGTTACACAGACTTTATACTGCTCCTAAACAACGCAATCATGCCATACTGTTACAGGATACCAGCAAACTTACTATTACTTACAGGATAAAATCGAACTCTATCTAGTTAAGGAAAGTTTTGACGAAGTTTTTGGCTGAGCTCTTTGAGGTTCAACATTGCCTCTGGCTGACATACTCTTGTATATACAGAGGTACTGTATTAGATAGCGCTTTGAAGGAGTAGCAACGTGTCTTATAACCGACCAGCAATGACTTGCCATAGATACATTTTAGTTGCGTCTAAAAAGAACGGATCTATGTAGACGCAAAGGTAATCGTACTGGAAAAAGCTAGAATTGTGATCTAGGACAGCGACTGAAAGGCTTTTCTTTTTCTTTAAAGTCAGTAGGCCATGAACCCATTGTCTCGACATTTTTATTAAAAAAATTATGTCAAAAAAATAGTAGTAGTTGGTAAGTAATAGATAAATGGTGTGCATAGACGTTAAAGATTGCAATAACCATTCAATAACAAATTTCGTTTATACTATGTAAAAAAATTACAATAAAGTGAGCACTTCTGCTTTCCATTGGCCAGTTATTCTGCATAATTTCACTAACAAACCTACGAATGAAATATCTTTATAAACATATGTGTGTAATATAGAGCAATGTGTGGAGATGTAAAGACATCTATTAATCTGTTGTTACTTATTTATAAGCACCAAAATTCATTTTAAGGCTTGAAAACTTGAAAGCACTAATAATATCAACACTTTTATGTAAAAAAACACGTTACGGGTCACGTTCAGGTAAAAATACATATTTACATTGCCTTAAAGTTGTGAAAATTATGCTTCAATATTAGTTAATGAACGACATAAAATAAGAAGTGAGTTACTCAGTCGATGTCTGTCTATTATATGAAACTAAAGTTAGCAGGTTGTAAAAATCGTTTGCCCTTCCAGTGGCTAGGCCTTATTATCAACTTCATAAAAAAACCAAAATATTTGTATATAAATATACATATGCATAATGTATACATAGGACGCGTACATGTATGTTATGTATATTAGCTGTCTGGCACCATAACCCATGTGAAGGACCACACGCACAATGTGTGGAGATTCGTAAGAAATCCATTTATTTATTATTTTTATGCATAAACAAAATTTATTTAAAGACGCGGCAATCTAAAAAGTGTATCGAAACTCCCTAACATTCTTTTATGAACGACAGAAAGAATTGGGGTTACGTTAAGTAAAAAAGTTTTAAATATGCTTTGCCTCGAAGCCCTGAAGATCGCGCTTCAATGTCGGCTAATTAACTACATAACAAGCGGACAAAGTAACTCAGCCGATATTTGGTTATTCTTCTCTATTTTAACACCCTTTTCCTAATTAACGACACTTGTAGTACGTAAAGGAAAATACAATTTCCTTTTCGCATAATTCCAGTTTCTACGGCGGTATATATAAATAAAGGATACCTATAATTAGATTTGAGTGAAGCCAGTGGCAGTCATAAATGGATAACGAATTATAATGTATCGAAATTCTCATTGTACATTAAGTTACATTTGAGAACAGTCAAGTCTGGTGGTGTACGTTTTAGTGTCCCTTTCCTGGTGTCTAGAATTTGAATTGTCACGTGCATATCTAACTACCAAAAGTTTATTTAACATCAAATATTACACCCTAAGATAATAAAGGAAAATCCAGGTTTTAACGTGCTTCATAGTGTTGTTTAATGCATTTAAAGTATCCCAATGTATATTTGACATAATTTGTACATGATGATGGGCTTGATCTTTCTTATTTTGAAAAGAGGTCCGTTTTTAACTATGGATCCATGAAAACTGAAGATTAGTTATGGTTATAATGCTTTGGCTGCAAGAAACGCTAAGAAATGTTCAGGGGCGTAAATACTCACATAAAATCTATAAATTATGGTGCAGAACAAAACATTCTTAGTTTTAATTAATCAAGAGACTGTGAACAGTGTTCGAGCGGCGTTATCGCATTATCTACGAAGTAATAAAACACTCGCGCAGAATTGCTTAGCGCGGCGTTGTGAGCTTGGCGCAACTTGTAATTCATAATATAAAAATATAACTATCAACGACATTACACGAGACATATAACATAACTGGTGAAAAGTTGAAGTACTGTACTGATCTGCCTACCCTTTCTGGAAATACAGGCGTCATGCGATGTTACGTGAGTTTTAACCGAAAACTTTTAGGGGAAATCTCTACACCTTAACGTTGACCACACTGTAGTCAAATTGTATATAATCTGCCTACCCTCAATTTGGCAGTAGGACAGACCATGGCATTATATTTTGCATTCTGACAGCTAAGCTTGCTAAGTAGCAAGATTTAGATCCTATTGTAACGAACCGTATTAAAATATGGCTATACAGCTATCTTTTCCATACGCAATATCAAATGTATCCGGAATAAAAATGCGGTTGAATTCCAAATTCGAATGTCGAAGCATAATCATATAGTGAACGATATTTAATTTTCGAACGCATATTTTTTAATACGTTCAGCGCTGTACAATGTTTTCCCTTCAACATTTTTCACGTACTACGCATAATGAGACTTGATGGTTAAAGCTTGCAATCTTCAGCGGAATCAAGTTAGCCGCACTCGGCTGGCGGCGTTATTGCGTTATTTGAACTGTAATAAAGCTCACTCAGGCAATCTGGGATTTAGTACATCACTTTCATTTGAAATGTAATCCCTATATTGAAAGTTAGCTCATTGGTGTACATTTCATAGGTTTATTACGTTATTGATGAATGAAACGTGAAGTACGGCAGTTACGTGTATGAGAATAAGCTCAGCCCCTATTACATATGATGTACCTATGGTATGTATGATATGTATGTATGTATGATATGTACCTATGGTATGTATGATGTACCTATGGTGGTGAATGGTGAAAATTGGGAGTACTACATTCCACTGCTTACACCTTCAGGGAAATACAGGTATGATGTTATGTTTATGTTATGAAACGTGAACTATGAGCTGGGACACACTAGTGGTTTAAACCGTGAGAGGGATTATGGGTTAAAACATTGGAGAGAAGTGATGCTCCTTCGAAATTATGTGCATTTTAAGATAAAATAGCTCTTGTGATAACGGCGTAGGAAAACATGGTGAGCGCACACACTAGAATTTTGTTGTTGAAATCCGATAGGATACGTGTGCCCACGAACGGATATATATGATAATAATTACTGTATAGACCTTGCTATGGAAAACGTTCACGGCCAATTTTCCTAAACACAGAAAATAATACAAAGTTACGCTCTATTCATCAATGAAAGCAAACTATTATCATAGTCGCGTATTTTTTTACGTACAATACACGATACGCATTACACAAGAAAAACGGCGCGGTTATAAATCGTGCATCTAAAAATACTTAAGTGAATCCGGTCATTGTTTACATTGAATTCACTCTGATTTATGTGCGTGCATGACGATATTGTTCAACGTTTGAATATGTTAAATGTTAAACATGTTAAAACATTGCAATGACAGAGTAATGAAATCCGTCGACGGACATGTTACACCTGGCTGTCGTCGGCCGTTATGTGTATAGGGTTGCCGCGCGCGATTCTTTCGGTGCACAATATTAAATTTTTCGCTCAATCAACTAGACAGCGCAGTAAGTAATGCTTTAAAGCGCACACGTGTCTTGGTTACGTCAAACGGCTTATTTTTTTTTTGTTATATTTTTTTTGTAGTATGTTCAATAAAAAAGATGCTTAAATGTTTTTGCACTTGTGTTTTTTGACGTTTAATTAATTATTTTCTTTGTAGTTAAATTATTTTTGTTATTAATCTTAATATTCACCTAGTATCTTGGTTGTTGAAATAACAGAAATAAATAAGTAAAATATTTTTTGAACAACAAAATGCAGTCAAACAACAGTTTATTTTAACTATAAATAACCTACAGTTGCTTCTCCGCAAAAATAACAGTGGAGCAGCGTGGTGGAATATGTTCTTGAATCATCGAACGTGAAAGAACTATGTCAGAAAATTAAAAAACGTAACGTCACGCCTGTAATCCCCGAAGAGGTAGGCAGAGGAGTGTAGTACACTCCCATGTTCCACCCGTTACGTTTACGTCCCAATATGGAATAGTCTGTGAGTCTATTTCCATACAACGGATAGAAATCCAGACTCCGAGCCACTATGAGAAAATTTCTACTAGAAAATCTAAGTTGGAAAACTCCAATAGTAGTCGACACGGGAACTATTGGATTTACTCTTTGTTTACTACTATATTTACTTAATATTTTGATACTTATACATAAGTGTTCTTCTGTTAGGTCAAACGGTTGAAACCTTAACTCGGCTATAAATTTTACAGTTCTAGACATTGATACATTATTATCACCCGCTGTATTCAGGTCTAGTGAGTATTAATATTGCAAAGTATATCCTCCCACTTATCCGAACTGATTCGTATTCTGTCAAATGAGTTCGCATCAATCATATACGCAGACGGTCGGATTTTTCTTGAGAGGCATATGACACTACCGACGACGTTTCTAACCGTTACCCAATACCCAACTAAAATTACATTTAAAATATCTAACGCCGCAAGATTGTCTTTCAGGGCGTATAGTTAATGCTTGGACGTTTGAGATTTTTAAGTATATAATAAACTTGTCTAACTTTTAAACATATGTGAGTAAACCCATCACTTAGTTTGATAAAGGTATTTTACCCGTGTTTCATTGAATTTAGGGGTTCATTTATACTATATATATTTACTTATAGTACTTACTATATATATATATATACATACATATATATATATATATATATATAAATATACATACATATATATATATACATACATATATATATGTATGTA
>DWEG01000346.1:0-11592 GCA_018245845.1 Apyrrothrix hygieia | reverse complement strand
AAGTAAGGATTGAGCTAGTTGAATTTTAGTGCCAGTGGATAACTTACGTAGTCACCCCAATGATCTTTTGACTGCAAAGATCTTGCAATTAACTTCATTAAATATGCTTCGTTGATAGTGTTGGTTGCAAGCGAGACTGCTGATAGAGATGTCCTGGGTTCAAATCCCGTTTCGGATACTATTAGATTTTTCTAATTTAGATTTTCGAGTAGTGACTCGGAATCTGGACTTGTGCCCGATGTATGGCAATAGACTCATCAGCTATTCCACAATGGGTCGTAAAAGGAACTAGTGAAACGTGGGAGTGTTCTGCACTCCTTTGCGTTCCTCTTCGGGGTTTACGGGCGTGATGTTATGTAACTTCATTAAGTTGAGGTACGCAAGTAACACATTTATCGATCATGACGCCTAGATTTTTTTACTTTATCACTGTATCCTGTATTTGTATCCGCGGCAGTTGGCATCAGTCAACTCTCGCAATGTACCTTGAACTTCCAATAATTATGACTTGAGTCTTTGCACAGTTAACTGTCAAACCATAACGCTGACTTCACTTTAAGACACGGGAAGGTCCAAGTTAATAATTCTTATAGCTTTAGAAAGTTTTATACCAAATATTGTCGAACTTAGAATTTTTCTACGTTTTTCTATAGTATTTTCAATAAATTTGTTAGCCGCACTGAACAACAGAAACTGCTTGGGCGAAATCTCCATCACACCTGGGTACTCTGAACAAGACAAACGTCGAGTCACATTGGCCCACAAAGTTGCAAAGACATTCCACATAGAATATCGGGCGATATGTCCCGCGATATATCACATAGTGTAAAGAGCACACTGCCAATAGCGTACTTAGTCAAACTCAACTTTTACCTTTCCATTACTTAACTCATTACCCATAAAATAAATAAATATCTTAAGATATACAAACCTAAGATCATCTAATTCCAAGCTAGGCCAGGCCTATGCTGTTGTAACCAAACATTTGATAACCATGCATATAATATATACTTATACGGAACTTATATGAGGGTGATGAATATAGAAGAAACTCGCCAGGTCTGTAAGAATATACTCGTAGATATTTGGCAGTCGGTGCTCTGTCCCTACCCCGTCAGGGACACAGCGTGATATGTATGTATACAGAACTTATTAATGTTTGCAAAAGCTACAGAAAGCACGAAACATTTAGTTAAGAATGGAAGTGACCAGTAAACAGCTTATTCTTAACAGCTAGTGCAAGCTAACTTACCATCGTAGTAACATACTTCAATAAGTAAAACTGAATAATCTATTGTTTTAACGTGCATTGAATTTGCACAGCGTCTGCCTGTTGGCGTGATTCATGTTTCCAGAGTCCGGTTATATCAACAAACATGTTGTAAACTTGCATAATCGTGCAACCGCCTCAATTATAATAGTCTAAAAATTACCAAGGTGAACAAGAAAACGTTTTAGTGGCCAGTCGTAAAGATCGTTATTGACGTGCGATCCGAAGAGATTTACATCGTTATAAAAACTATATATATTACCGACGTTAACAGTTTTCATGCAACAAGAACCTTTACTATCTAGCCGTATAGGTGGATAATGCCTTGTCACATGCAATAAAATGTCGGTGGAATCAATCGGTAGATTTTAAGCGGTTATCTAACTGAGCGTATCGCGGATTCCGCTAACACAATATAACCGTACTTACAATTGATCGTAAGGTATGCGTTGGATTGCGTAGCAAAGGACGGTAATAACGTTGTGATTCTTTTTTAATATTAAGTGCTTTGTACTAATAAGTTCTTTATTGTGCGGATTATAATATTCATTCAGTTTTATTTGGCTTCTTTTAGGTATACCTGAAGTGTTCGAATTACGTTTTTCTTTTAATTTGACTTGTACTGTTTTGTTTAATTGGAAAATATAAATAAATATTTACTTGCCACACCATCCTATATAGAAATAATACTAGTGGTCCAGCAGCGATCGTAATTTATAAAATTTCAAATAGGAACGTTATTTAAGTTCTTATGTTAATATGTACACATCAATATGTTTCCCAGTACAAAACCCATTCTCAGTCTAATCCCCAATTGACTTGGAGTCCCTCAAAATTCAGGGAGTTTCAATCAAATTGGCAACTCTGCTTGCATTTTGTAAAGTTACAACGCATGTGACACATTTATACATATACGTGTAACACAATTGGTATTGGGAACACTGATGTGTAAGTACAGAGTTCATATTAATGTGTGTGCCGTAGGGTGCGTAAATTGTTTTTATGTCAAAATAAGGTATTTATAACGTATTATTGAGGAAAATATTAACTTTCTGGAGGATGAATTCCTCTATGTGAACTTTAACTGTGCCCGTTTCATACTCGTCCGTTCGCCCAATTTTCGTAAAATGGGGTGCAAAGTTCGATCCTTCACGTATTAAAATATAAGGTTACATAATTAATTACAGTAATCGTTTCATTATGAGCCCTGCACTAGTTGTGCCTGTTTCTAGTATGTATAGGTATTTAGATAAGAACGTAATCATGCTACCAAAATAGTAAAATTGAGATAATTAAGTTACGCTACTGCCGCGTTGAACTCTTTTAGAAGTAGTAAGCGTATTGATATTCTTTAATATTTTGAACACCGTCGTACATTTCTGGAGTCAAATAATGTTTGCACTTTTACGTTTATACTCGTCTGTAATATATAAATATTAATAGTATAACAATATTTATGATATTTTTCTTTTCTATGTAAGGTTAAGGAAATAGGAATTCGCATTCAGAAGTTACTGGGACCGACTTTATTATTTATCATAAGTGTAAGGCTATAATATTATATGAACTAAAATAAAATACATGAAATAAAATAAAATGCATGTACGAAATATGTAATAAAAACAACACGCCTGTAATCTCCGAAGAGGTAAGCAGAGGAAAGTAGTACACTCCCACTTTTCACCAGTTACATTTACGTGCCACTATGGAATAGACCGTACACTGGGCACAAATCCAGACTCCGAGACACTACTAGAAATTTGAACCAAAAAACCCAGTTAGAAAAATCCAACAGTACTTGGTCCGGGATTTGAATCCAGGACCTCTCGATCAGCAGTCGCACCTGCAAACAACCATATGCTATCAACAGAATTATCTATGTGCACTAAAGAAAATAATAATAATTGCACTATCGAAAATATTCTGTTCAAGAAGTTTTAGTCTTCAGAAGGCGATGCCACAAAATGCGGTTGTAACTTAATATTTAATTCACATCTTAGCGTAAGCGGAAGCGATGAAATGGTGATTTTTATTTCGACAATTTTTTAGAAAAACTTTCTATCAGATTTTTAAGTCCTTAAGTAGAATAAACAGAAAAATCACGTAATAAAGAGGTCCTTTTACCACAATAAAATATATATCTTTCAGATATTCCTTAATACAATAAGAATTAAGCTTCTGTTATTGAATTAAAATCCGGATTTCACAAAATCTGCCTAAACAACATAACTGGAACTTAATGTAATCTCAAAGTTGTTTTCGAAGGCTTGGAAATGACGGCCATTGTCCCGAAGCAAGCTGTTTCATTTTCAAAAAATATTGGGAAGGTAGATAGTAATAAAATAGAAAACGCTCTCGCAATTACTGTGCCTCTTGCCTTTCTCGACGTGGAGAGGGGATGCCTCGAAGTTTTGCTTCGAAGTGGGAACCAGTTACGCACGCGGCCGCGTACCGTATACGCGAGTGGCTTTGTTAACGATTTGCGTGTGGTTTTTGGACAATGTCGCTTCGTAATTAAGGTAAATGAAATAACAAATACTGATCGCAACATAAAAAGTTCAAGTACCACGGTACGCCAGTTTGTGTTTATACGTGAAAGTATTTTCGATTCGTGTTATCGTGAGCGCGAACCGGTTGAGCAATGAGCTACTTTTACAAGTAGATTGAGATTGCAGGCTAAACGCTACTGTTCCTTTAGTTTTGCTTTGTCCAGGTAATGCTATTTTGGGTGTTTGTAAGTATTGCCATTTGCAGTTGCCAAAAGTAACGATGACGTCACGGTTGCTATGAAAAAGTTAGAAGTACAAGTAAAGTATTTACATAAGTAACTAAATTGTTTTTTAAGTTTACCCGCTGTTTTCATGTTTGTTACTGGTGAAACGTGGGCGTGGACTACACTCCTCTGCCAGCCTCTTCAGAAGTTACAGGCGTGATATTTTTTATATAGTTCTTGTAATAAAATTTCTCTGTACGCGGTTTCATAGTGACGTAATTTAGTTATTATTCTTAGAAAAGATGTATCTCGATTTTATAAACTGCATTTAGATATGTAATCAATGTAATATGTAATGAGATAAGATTATTAGTAATTTTACAACACAGCTTCTAATGCTAATATAAAAACTTTGGCCAATTTCATTTTTATCTTAACTCTGTAGGCAGATACATATTTTTTTTACTCTTTATTAACATGTATTGTGTGTGGTGTGTGGTTTAAGGAATTATTTCTCAATAAATTAAAATATTCCCTTTCAAGCATTTACTACCCCCATTAACTGAAAAATAAGTGTGGTACGATGATAAAACTTTTGAAAGCCACTACTTTATATTGTGAACATAACAAATTAAATGAATGTAAACACTTAAATATTACAACACAATAGTGCCAGTACATAAACAATAAGACAACATGCAATATTTCGCTCCTTGCATGTACCAAGGTATGTCACCATCCACAGTAGAAAGAATCATTCCAGAACGGTAGAACGTTCCAGAAAATATGCGCTTATCGCATAGGGTAGTCGCGTATGATTATTGTTTCCACTCGTTCACGTTTAGTAAGTACCTTCATCGAATAATGTTGTGCACAGAAATGCTCAGAAAACTGTGAATGGTTAAATGAAGCGGCGTGAAGCACGTGCGCGTATATCCGGTAGGTCATTCTCACGGTGCGTCCAAGTTACGAGCGAACAGCACTCCTCATGGAGTCATATTAAGATCAGTTATAAATAATAGTACCAAAAATTAAATATAGAAATTACTCTTAAAAGTCATGGACAGCAAGAAACATATGGCCAGTTGTTTTATTATATGATAAGTTGACGTTTAGTTTTCTCGTTTCCTATTTCTGTAAGACAAATATATATTTACGTAATATGACCACGTATGTGTTAAAAAACAGTTTTGAAAAAATTAAATGTCGCATGCCTGCTGAGATAAAAATTGGTGAATTAAATGTTATGGTAAAACTTATCAATAACTGTACAATAGTCACTTATTTTAGAATTATATAATATACATTTAATTTATATAAAATAATAAATAATAACTTTTTCGTTTAATTCAAACGCGGACTAAGTCTTTTATAAATATAATAATAGTTATAATAGCTAGTTTGTAAATATGTTATTAATATGCAATTGTACAAGCAAGTGCATTATAAAACTGTTCACGGTGTATACAATAGATTCTGCTCCGTAGATTGAAGCCGATTAACATTCACACCATACATACTTGATCTTCCTTTCCACACATCAATGCGGAGTGGAGAGCTGCTGAACAAGTGGGTCGCTCCAACTCGTTCCATTCGGTCTAGTATATTTTTCAATGTTATCCGACGATGCGACACGTTGTACTATAATATCTTAATGAACACCTGACCACCAGCCACACTTAACGTATGTCTTATTACTTATTATTGAAGTACAAAGGTGAAATTTAATGGCAGGTGCACATAATAATATGTTCAATCTAAATTGAACATATAATTAGTTTTAAGCCTAATCAAATATACGCTTATTTATGTACATTTTACAAGCACACCAGTGAATTTGCACAAAACTTTCCTTACTTACGTATGCTTTTTCTTGTTACTTTAACAATTTGAATGCTACAGTTTTCTTTGTCGGGCTCTGTAGACACAAGAGTCGAGTTAGCGAAGCGCATAGCAATTTTCCAGACATTTGTCTAAGCAGGTGAATTTGCTTCAGTCAATTATGTAAAATAACGATGTAAAAGCATCCTGGAACGTTTTACAAGCAGTCGAGCTGTAGTTTTTTATTAACTTTATACAGATTATACAGATCTATAATGAGGCTAAAATCTTTTGTTACAATTTTATAGGGCTTATCTTAAGGAGAAACGTGAAAAAAAAATTATCGTAAGATTTGATTACCTCGAAAGTATTCCGACTGCAACTAGGGCATCGTTGGTTTATTTTTGAAAAAACATGTTCTAGAAACATTCAACTGTGTTTATGTTAAAATATTGATAGATCAACTCGTTTTCAACAATCAATGTCGCCGGCCAATCTCTCATTGTTTGCGTGAGAGAGTGCGTTGATGTCTCTTGTTCAGATGCTATGAAAAGCACACCGCGTTCATGGTTCTCGATTAACTAATAGGCTGTATGAGTGTAAAGCTGTATAATCTACTAATGTGTACTTTGAAAGTAAACAATGAAACATTTCACTTTATTTTATCGTAAAACATCAGAACCATACGTATTAAAATATAATTACAACCCCTGCTCAATTTACTTATTATTTATCATTTTTCGTTTGAAATATGTCCTATTTTGTTATAATAAAACAGTATTAACTCCACCAACAAACTTGGGCTAGCTTTCGTTGACAGAATAGGACGATTAAAACGATAGTATGTCAACAATGAGAACAATCGCAATTTCTCTCTTCTGAATGAAAATACTAAATCGATTGTTCTACTTTACAATGGAAATAACTCTTTTTTACATTGGATTTTCCTCTCACTACGTACTACTGTTGTTGTTGTCTCTTGAATTATGTAAGTAAGTACGTTACAGTAAATATAAGGATCTAAAACTATTGTCAATATAGAACTTTTTTGAGTACTTCCATGAAATAAAACAATATTGTAGTGTTCGACCAATGATATCTTTTAGACACAATTTATTTATATACTATTTCGATTGATAAGCGGTAGTTTTTTCCTGTCATTTTCATTCTCTGCGTAGTGAATTACTGTAATATGGGTCTACAAAGCAGTGATAGCCCGGTGGTTTGAAATTCAGCCTCTCATTCCATTAATTATTCTTAATTATCAAAATAAGTGGTACGCAAGAAACAAACACGTACCACCACGTCTATAATCCCCTAAGAGGTAGGCAGAGGACCGTAGTACACGCCCAAATTTCACCAGTGACGTTTACGTTCCACCACGGAATAGAAGGCGAGCCTATTGCCATACACCGGGCACAAATCCCGATTCCAAGATACTACTTCTAATAGTCATGCAAGAATAAGTTATATAGAATAAGCGATACATTGAGAGTATTGGTTGAATGCATTAAGATTTTTATCTCGCCGTACATTTGTTTAAAGCACGTTGAAACTTATATCATTGCCATGTTTGAGACGGTACTCGTACGAACCCACGCCAGACGCCACTGTGTCTTTATAGAACAACATTCTTAACACGTTTTCACCGCCATGTGCATTCATTTATATTAATTTAAATCATCTAGAACCATTGAAAACCAGTTTCTTTTAACTTAATGCAAAACTTGAGTGTGAGAGAAAGCAAAATTTCGATTCGTTTTCTAAGTAAAGTGTGTAACTGTGAAAACACAAACAGCGATTCGTTACGATTGTTTTAAAATGACTGTGCAATAGTTCTCTTCCAAATATAATTTTCTATTTCTACGCGTACAGCAGTTTCAGTGACATCGGAATTACTGCTAAGTTCCTCAGAATCGTTATCAATTATTGAATTATATTTTTATAGAATTACGTTCGTTTCTTCGTCGTCATCAGAAGTTATGTAGTTCTATCGCCGATTTGATTTGCTTTATTTCTGTGTTAAAAATGTTACCGATGATAAGTTTCTAGTGTACTTATATAAACATCATTTACGCTCTGGGATGGGTATCCCAGAGCGTACTCGAGGTAAACGTAAGTAAATGCAACGAAGATTGTTCATTAAACCTGATGCTTATTGCCTTAATTGGCTATAATATCTGTATCGTTTTCGTGGGTTAATTTCGATCCGAACATAATTCCTGGAATTCGTATTTGATTTACTGGTCTTGGAAAGTGTTGGGCATACGTTGATATTTGTAATTAAATAAAGTCGATATGCAAGTTGACTTTTGGAAACATTTACATCAAATTTGTTTTAGTACCAGCACACATATATATTTTAATTTGTTCGTAGTTATTGAATATATACATTATTGAATATATTTTAATTTGTTTAATGAATCTGATGTAGTTTGCATTAAACACAAGTGTTTTGCATAAGAGGCAAATATTTCCCACAAATAAATAAATACTATTGGTGATAAAAACTATTCCTGAAAAACCCCAGGCGAAAGCGATCGGTGTTTTAATGTGCAACCATTAACAATGCTATGGTGTTACTAGTGGTTTTGTTTCACCCATTTCTGTGTAAAATGTAAGCTTTGTGTAAAAATTGTTGTGTATTTGTATAGTCGAGTATTTATACAAATAATAACAATATCTTTGGACATTCAACACACCGCCATCTGATCCCAAAGTAAGCATCAACAGAGCTTGTGTTATGGTAACGAGATGGCTTTTAAACTACATACATATATACATAGAAATATATACTTATATATATTTTTTTAAGCACCCAGACATGTAACAAATACTTGTGCTCATCACACAAATATTTATTCTGGGTGGGAATAGAACCCACGACCCCCGCCGCAGCAGTCAGGTTCGCTAACCACCGCGCCAACGGGCCAGTCAAATATTTTGTGGTCAGTATAACAGCCAGTGTATGAATTTCGTAATATAGAATACTCATACATCAAATACTATATTTAAAACGTAAAAAAAACCGTAACATCACGTCTGTTATCATTGAAGAGGTAGGCAAAGGAGTGTAGTACCCTCCACGTTTCACCTGTTACTTTTACATCCCAACATGGAATAGGCGGTGAGTCAATTGTCATACATCGAGCACAAATAGTATTTTTATAATTTATATTTATTATTTTTAATATTTATACTATAACATAAACTTTATTTATTTAATATTTAATGTAGAGAAGTCTATAAACTAATTTATCGTAGATTGTTTTATATATAATGGCAGATTCAATGGCTTGAGTAACTTTCTTAACATATTACAGCTAGTGTTTATATCGCCTATCATTTAAAACTGATCAGTTACGTTTGTGACAGTTTCTCTCAGAACTATTTACGGATAATAAGATGGAAGAAATAATACGAAATCCTTTCTTGTTGCCCTTAATGCATCGGCTGAATAAATTAGGACAATATTAATTTTATAGATAGATAGATCAGTATATGATCGTTTGATTCACGATCATTGCATAATTGAGTGGAAAAACCGCCTGCTAGCGATATTCATATGAGATGTTAGCTTGCTGCATGGCGTTTTATCGGGCTTACTTAGACCCTAAGCGACGCATTGTATCTCCAGAAGTATAGATGAGGTATCACTGACTACGATTCGTCACTCACCAGAATTCGGAATACCGACACGCATAACTCTAAGGGCGTAGACGAATAAGATAAGGGTTCAAGTCTTCTTGAACAGCATGCAATTGACCAGAGGAAAGTGGTAATTGACGTACAAAAATATTTCTTCTGATGGATCTATATAACTTACTTTTATGTCACGCGCTGTATCCACAAATTCTTATTCATTAGAACCACAGTTGAACGCTACGATTATCTACTTTTTATTGTTAGTTAGTGAGGCGACAGTATGCGTGTAGCTTGTCTCTTTTTTCTAAGCCTAAAAACCGTCGTCATGTCGGTCTTCTCAACAACTTTATACAGATTTTCGCTTATATTCCAGATATTCCTATAATATCTTAGTTATTTGATTCACTAATGTGTAGCTTGCGTATCTAAAATCATCCCTTTCACTTAACCGGCAAGTGTTTGTTGAATAATATGAGAAATAATTTCTCTACACCCGCAATCCTGTTCTTCTTTGACGATAGAGTTTCTGATTACTTTAAGCCTCATATCCAATGATTACTTGTACTGTTCGACTCACTTTTGACTAATATTACGTGTGCCACAACAGTTAATTTTCGGGCCAGTTCGAGCGCGTCCTTGTTCATTAATTATTGATGTAATTCAAATGAAAAGGTAGTGATTGTCTAGCAGCCGGAAAAAGTAATGGGCTAAATTTGCAACTAATAAAGCAACAATGTAACTGGCGCGATAAAGTTATACAAATAAACGTTTGAGAAACACAGGTGAGAAATTAGAAACGAACAAGCGTATTCTCGATTAGGGGCGATCGGAATACTTATTATGTGTACTAATGGTGACATTATTATTAATTTACACAGTTTATAATGACGGATTTCGAGAGGATAAAGGCGAGCTGTCTCCAGCGGCAGCAGTTATGGGAAGACCCCGACTTTCCAGCCATCCAGCCTTCGGTGTTCTACCATCAAGTGCCACCTTTCACATTTGAATGGAAAAGAGCCAAGGTGAGACTTATTAATTACATTAAATAAAATAAATCATCAAATCTAAACTACTGGCAATAGCAAGCGGGTTACGTTTTCCGATATACGTCAGACGTTATGCTTCGATAAATGTTTTGCGTCATCTTTCAATTACTAAAGGCAACTTCACTGTTATTAATGTGTGAGCACATTATACTAGTCATTAAGTATTATGCTAGTATTCACGGCATGTAAGTATTTTCATAATGTGTATCCAAAATTAGCACCTGTACCGTTATTTGAATTTAGGTATCTAGCTCGTGTTATAATGTGTGTAAACGAATTCTTTCTAATATACAGAAAAGTTTAGCGTTCAAAACGACTCATAAAATATAATTAACAGCTGATATTGCAACAATATTGTTATAGCCACAATATTTAATTACACTTAGCGAACAAACACAAAAGCTGTAAGACTCATTGGCGGGCCGTTTTTTTCCAATTCATCAAAATAGTCATTAAACTTTTACGGTTATTGAATTTATTGATAAACGTAACCAGACAGCTAACGGTTCGAAAACTAAAAATGTTTATAGTAACGCCACAAGGTTCACAGTCGTGCGTCTGTGGTCGGTCAGTGTGTTTTAAAGTGTGTCAATCGCCACTCGATTACTTTCACCTTTCTTGAAATCTCTAGAGGTGTGCGCATAAGCGAAACGATATAGTGTACCGATTGGCCTTGAATAACCAACCCTACTTAAATATTGTTCAAACTTGTTATTTATTTACTTTATTCTGGTCCCCATCCACCGGTAGATATATTTGCACCGTAACTATCTTATTTAATATTGTAAGAGATCGCTAGGACAGTATTAACTTGATCGTTTTTGAACTATTTGGAATATGCGCGTGCTGTAAATGTATATTTCTGTTGTTAATGCTTCTATTACATATATATATACATCCGTAAAACATTTATCATGTAAGTCCTAAACAGGTCACAACAAACGATCCACAGTCGACCTCTCTAACAATGTTTAATAACTAATAAGACAATAATACGTAATAATCTTTGGAAACTTACACAGTGCACAGTATGATCCCAAAGTAAGTATCAAAAAAGCGTGTGTTATGGGAACCAGAGGGCTAATAAAATACATACA
>DWEG01000345.1:0-11597 GCA_018245845.1 Apyrrothrix hygieia | reverse complement strand
CTCTTCTGCCTACCTCGTCGGGGATTACAGGCGTGATGTTACGTTTTATAAAAATCATAACGGTGGCCGTGAACAAAAGGCAAATAATATAATATTTTCACAAAAGATATTAATCTTAACACAATTTAATTTATATTATACGTTATAAAGAAATCGTAAAGAAATCATTACACAATTCGAAAAAATTAATTAATTTTTCATATTTTATCATCCCCCGGAAGCGAATTTCTGTATTCTTTGGAAACCGAGTAATAAAAGTTCCATTACAATGAAACACCGATTTAATTAGCGCCATTTTCGTTGCTCTTTTTTTAACACAAAAATGCATTTTTGCAGCGAGATGTTTTTTCTATACGGAAATTAATGTAACAATGAACAAGTATTCGTCATAATTTGTTTTACGAGCGAGTGGCCCGCTGTATGCGAGATGTCCCGTTAGTTTCATAATTGATTTTAATTATTAATAAAACATATTTATTTTTATACCCTTTGTTTCAATTAACGTGTTTTTGTTTTGTTTTATTGCTGAAAAGTAACTGCTTGGATGCCGTTCGATATTTTTAATTACTTAGTCCTCATAAAATGTATGATGTAAATGTGTGTTAGTCGGAACAACAGCATCATCTTCATCATCACCACCCCAGCCTCTACTGTTCCACTGCGAGACACGGACTTTTACCATTGGATTCTGCCACTCAATAGACTATATTGTATTATAATATTTCAGGCGTTGCCTTTTTATAAGTAAATCGTTATATTAACCAGCCAACGGGACAACCGTATCGGAAAACGAATTCCCAAAATTTCATCCCTTCACCACTATTTATTCTGTCGCTTAGATATAAAACATTGTTCTTATTTTGCTTAAGTAGATGGGTTTTTATGAGTAAATTATAAACAGACCGTTAAAATATACCTTTGAAAGAGGTATTAAATAATAAAGCTGTCTATTGCTCCATTGCTTAATGACCTTGGCCGCTGAGCTGACTTTTGTGGGTTCGGTGTCTACATAGAAAATTATGTCTGGCTAAAAATTGATCTATATAAGTACATATTATAAAAAAATACCCAAAATCACGCCTGTAATCCCCGAAGAGGCAGACAGACGAGTGCAGTACACTCTCACGTATCACCAGTTACATTTACGTTCGACAATGGAATAGGGAGTGAGCCTATTGTCATATAGGTACCGAGCACAAATCCAGATTCCAAGCCACTACTAGAAACTCTAATTTGACAAAAATCCAATAGTAATCGATCAGGGATGTGAACCCAGGACCACTCAACACGACCACGACAACACGACAACACGACCAATGAGGCAGTCAGTTATATTATACGTATATTATACACATGTTCTTTCTGCGCTGGATGGGATGCAGCCTCGGTAACCATGGCAACCACTTAGCGCAATTCAATTTAATAATACTTTCACTTTCGCATGCCGCCGTCCGCCACGCGCCGTGCGCCCGCTGCATACACGTAACAATATTCTGATCCCAATCTCGAAGATTTACCTTCGTTTTTTGTAGCTAGCTGTTGCCTGCGGCGTTGCTCGCGCTGATGTACCTACCTCTGATTTGGTCTTTCATCTTTATTTTTGAAAAGAGACGTTAGTATTTTATCGGTATACAGATACCTGTATTAACAACTGCAAAATTGACGAATTTTCTTAAAAAACTTAACCCCCTAATTTGTTCTATTAGGATTGGAATTTCTAAAAACCTTTTCATGGGTGGGTTTTACGTCATTAAAAGAGATCACTGTATGAATGTCATGTTTCTAGTTTCACTTAAGCTGTATTTATTAATATAAATAAATCAATTAGTGTCCACACTTACAGCGCTTGGCGAATTATAGAGCTACTGTTAAAACGACTCCCTTAACCTTTTGGAATTTCTCTTGAAAACTAACTTGATTTAAAATTTTAATATAGAATGCTTATACCTATTTGGAACAGATATTTCAACAACTGCCTCGTTGGTCGAGTGGCTACAAGCTCGACTGCTGATCGAGAGGCCCTGGGTTCCATTTCCAGAACGGGTACCTACTATTGGATTTTTCAACCTTAGAATTTGTAGTTAAAATTTGTGGTAGTGGCTCAGTGTCTAGGCTTGTGCTCGGTGTATGGCAATAAGTTCACCCCCTAATCAGTGGTGGGATGTGAACGTAACTGGTGCAATGTGGGAGTGTACTACACTCCTCTGCCTACCTCTCCGGAGAATACAGGCGTGACGTTACGTTACTTCAATTTCGACTGCAACAAATATCAATTATTGTAAAAAATACCACTAAATCAACCCTTATTCTATTATTGTATGTCTAACTAAAGTACGTTATTAGGGCATCAAAGCTTGCAGAATGCAAACAAGGTGCGAGCGAGAGTGCTGCCAGAAAGAGACGGCACACATTCTCTCCAGCCGCGTGCAAGGTGGGGCGGCCAACGCCACGCCTTCCCTGAATATCGATTTGTCTGACACAGATAATTTATTCATAATTCCATTGTTATTCTCTCTTTATAACCGTTAAAGGGAATATTGTCTTTGGATCGTGGTTTATTATTTTTAATCTGTGCGTAATCGCACTCTCTGTGGGCCGATGTTATTGGCGGGATTTGCGCGCCTTTTTGTTCGTTATTTGTATGACGTCAGCGGAATCCGCGCGTTTGGGTTAATGAAATGTCAATTTTGGATGAAATTTCAAAACAAGTTTGGCGTTTATGCCCAAAAAAATAGTCGTTAATGTATCCGAAAAACTTATGGGTTTGTTATCGTACCAATACGCCTGTAATCCCCGAAGAGGTAGGCAGAGGAGTGTAGTACACTCCCACATTTCACCAGTTAGGTTTACGTCCCGCTATGGAATAGATGGTGAGGTGAGTCTATTGCCATACACACAAGTCCAGACTCCGAGTCACTACTACAAATTTGTACTACCTATATGTCAAATCTAAGTTAGAAAAATCCAATAGTACCCTACCGGGTATTTGAACCCAGGACCTCTCGATCGGCAGTCGCGCTTATAATCAACACGACCAACGAGGCTTTGTTATCGTTTCCTTAATTCGTATCATATTTTTGTTTGTTTATTTTTGGAATGTGTGCGTTCACATCAATTTTGTCTATTTTTTATTGCGCTGTATATTCGTTACTGTTTTGTGAATACATGTTTCATTTAATTTTTTAATTAGCTAATGATATACTTAGCATAACCATTTTTAATACTTAGTCGTCTATTCTACAACGGTATGTAGGTATTTTTTCATTTCTTTTCCCAAGAGAGGTTCACCAAACTGGCGTTGCTGCTTCGCAGATACTTCATTAGCAACTGGTCTACTACAATGTCTACTGATGCCTCTCAGACATGAGGCTTCCATCAATTCATCTTCTTAGTGTTGGCCGACCACGGCTTAATCCTTCACATTCTGAGAGGAGGCCCATGTCCAACGGTGGCCAATAGAACGATAGTCTGTCACGCGAACCAAATGCAACTTTCAGGCTTAATAAACAACAGATATATCGATAAAACTTTTTAAACCACACGAACTTAAATCAAGTCCAAACTATTAAAATCATTAAGTTGCATATTTTCCTTTCACATTCGTCCTTGTAACTACCTACATTAATAAATCAATCAAGATCAATATAATACAGGTACCTACTAATTTCGCTCTCCCCTCGCTGGTAATGTTCGTGCTCCTATCGACATGTATGAGAAGGTCGCAGGTACAAAGCCGATCATTAAGTTATTGCCACGTTGTTGGGAGGCACGACAAGGCGATGGTCGTTATTTTAATATTACCATGTAGGTACGTATTGGACCTTGACGAACCGAGGAACTACTTTTACGAGACCTGGTCGGTAAAGGTAATGGACTTAAAAACGTGGTATTTTAATTAGAGTTTCGTTTACACAAATAGACTTTGATGATGATGATTTTCACGGTGAATGTAGCGTATGTCGAGGATTGATCTGTATGCATAGCATTTGGATATGTTACTTGAACTAGGTGTAATCTCACTACTTAGTAGTGACCTCCCAGCAGTAGCTGCATACCTTCAGTCAGTACCTATATTTTAGAAAATTAATACCTTAGTTTGAACTTTTAAGTAATTTTACTACCAATTGGGAGTGTTCTACACTCCTCTGCCTACCTCTTCGGGGATACAGGCGTGATGTTACAACCGATAAATTTAGCAGAACTTATTTAATATAACTTTGTCCGAATTTAAAGAATCCTTTAATGCGTTTAACAATGTTTTCAAATTTAATATACTTACCTACAATAAAGTGGAGAGCAGTGGTCAACTGCGAGGTTCTTGTATTGACAAACGAAAAGGCTGTCAAGGCTAAGCAGTGGTCGCTGACTACTTTGGTAGTATACCGAGGTACTTATGGTATTTTTAAGTTGCTTCTATTATTTCCGGTGTTCACTATTCTTGTCTATGGTCGACTGACAGATGTAACTATCATTTTTAGACATTCACAACAGAACCTACATCGAAGAAGAACTCCGTTTTGTATTTCTTTCTCTTGTCTGACGACAAAGTGCTCTGGCCTCACAAATGAATAGGCTTCCAATGTTCACACATACTGAACTTAATCGCGTTGAGATTATGCCAGTTATACGGATGTTGTAAACTCTTCTAGAAGGTAGAACTAAATGAAGTGACTTGCGCCATTTGAACAGACTTACCACCAGTGTCAACAGATGGTATACGTAATTAATTTAGTTTTTAGGCATATCTAAGGTTGCCGTTCTCTTTCAGAAAAACTACGGCTTTCTCTATGCGTGGGATGTGGAGGCCAGATTCACGACCAGTACATCCTGCGAGTGGCACCGGACCTGGAGTGGCACGCCGCCTGTCTCAAATGCCAGGAGTGCAGACAGTTCCTTGACGAGTCCTGCACCTGTTTCGTCAGAGACGGGAAGACATACTGCAAACGGGACTATACCAGGTGAGATAAGTTTCTGAGGTTGACCTAACGGTTAGAGTTTTTTTTATTTATATCATCACGCTAGGTCCCTTACGGGATAGGCAGACAGCACCGAGTGCCAAGTATTTCTATCCTAGCAAACCTAACGTGCTTCTTCTGCTTTATCATTCGTTAAATACACACAAGCGCTTTCGGGGACTTCAGACCCCCATCAGCCAGTATCTGAATTATTTGGTCGAGATTGGAGAACCTAGCTCTCCCCCGCGCCTGTGTAGTTGGATGTGTCCACACATAAATCGAAATTATCCGTATATTCTCGTTTGAGTTAAAGAAAATACTTAAACTTATGAAACTGAAACGTCTAAATGACACCGCATTAGGTAATGAAGACGCGCAAGTACAATAAACGAATTTGAACGTATTAACATCAATGAAAAACGTTCATATGCGAAGCGCATGAACGTAAACAAACAAGTTAACTTCCACGTTAAATTTAGAAAGTTTACAGTAACGTGCTGATATAGTCGTAGTTTACAAACCGGGACCTAAGTCCTCATTCCAAAAAAAATATCCATAACCCCACGTCAATCAGACAGCGCTCGCGGCGCCACTTTTTAAACACACACCAAAGATGAATTCACTAAAATAACTTCCATATGTTTACCTTTTCACTCTACCATCTCTCGCGGCTGAAATATAGAATTACAAGTCGGCAAACATTTAATGCCGCCATGTTTTATTGGACGACACATCGATAGATTTTAACCCGTTGGCGTAAGACGAGATATTGCTTAGCTCTGTTTAAAAATTACACATGACAGTTGAGAAACGACGGCACTGTACAGTGATGCGCCAAGAAAACAAACTGGATTCGACTCGGCATTATGTATTTTGGCGCCAAAACAAACGTCACTTTGACAGCGCGGCGGGCGGCGGGAACCTGATATGTCTATAGTATGTTTGTTCCCGTTTACATCGGCCCGGATAAGCGGGTTTTCGATTACACTTTTTTTTGTTTTACTAATGTATGTACTATTTATTTTCTATTCTTACTCGTTAATTCTGTCGACGACACGTATTTATTTTCTCACGAACTGTTTGATTTACCAACTGCTGTCCACGGGTTTCGGTGTCGCCTCTAATACTTGTTTCACACGACTAAATTAATTTCAATGCTGAACAGCTGAGCCTTAGTCAAATTAGATTTCCTCAAAATAATGTCGATTACTCCATTCACTCTACGGAGCGTATGCAGTTTATATTTCTTGTAACAATAGTTCCTTTAATAAACCTGTCACGTAATTTTTTTTGAGGTTTCTTGGCAAATTTAGAATTATATTTTTTATAGTTTCTTACATTCAAAATATTTTTTTCTCTAACGAAACAAGTTATATTTTAAGGTCCCGTAAGATTTGATTGATTTGATTCTGACGTGGAACGAACTCAAGGTTACTAGGTACCTATTACTAACTTCTATAACATTTTATTAAATTACCACAAACTAACACGTTTGTATGTTTCCTACTCTTCCTTTAAAGTTACATGTGAACATATAATTAGGTAATACCGCCAGTTAATCGGAATAGAAAAATGAGTAAACGAAAACTATTCGGGATTTTAACAACCCAGGAATCAATAAATAAGCTTGTTGTAGGAATCCAAGAGACAGTAAAAAGGTTTACAGTTGAAATGTTATCAAATGAAATGTGCGGAGTATAGGTATGGACGGACGAAACGGCGTCCGTCTATGGATTACGTCCACGTCCAAACCTTAATGCGGCTCATTAAATATGTCATTAAAATGTTCATAGATAGTTCATCATATCAATCTTGTAACTGTTGAGTGATCTTTTGTTATGTGTCGGGTTTTAAGTTTTGTTTTTCTTCCTTTTTTATCCCATATCATACACATTTAAGTACACTTGTGAGTATATTGTAGACCAGTGGTCAATATTCAATCTTAATTTATTAAGTGTTTCAATTATAACGTTCGAGATAGCTTTATACATTTCTACTTTGCGCTACTGTTTGAGCAAAACTATTGACGTCTGAGGCTGACAAAACGAACTTAAAAGATCAATGCGTTTGTAACGGATATACCTATAGAAATCCTTTATTTTTGTGCATTCTTTCTCCATACAAACTACAACTATTCCGAATCTCACACTCCTCCGTGTGCGCGATTTTTATGAAGGCGTACAAAGATTTCTCTTCGCGTCTTGATATACAGATGACTATAGATTCTACGAAAACACGTAGATGCCTCCGTATTGATAGAAAATATGTTTTTCTACTTTTATATAATATCTATTTAAAACGATCACACTGCTTCACCATCACATCATCACTGCTTCGCCTCGTTATCACGTCGCCATTACACGACGGCCTCGTTGGCCATGTGGTTATAAGCGCAACTGCCGATCGAGAGGCCCTGGATTTAAATTCCGTGTTCAATATAATTAATTTTTTCTAACTTAGATTTTGTATTAGAAATTTTTCGTAGTGGCTTGGAGTCTGAATATGTACAGGTGTATGGCAATAGGCTCACCGCCTATTCCCTAGTGAGATGTAAACGTAACTGGTGAAACGTGGGAGTATACTTCACTCCTCTGCCCACCTCTTCGGGATTTACAGGCGTAATGTTACGTTCGTCATCACCATTTATCAACGGCAGTCTACTACAGACAGGCGTATTTCAAGGCATCTCACTCAGTCCTCGACTCTCCTAATCCATTCCCTACCACCTGCTTTGCGCAGGTCGTTCATTAATAAACAGGTAGTAATTCCATTATATTATCTACTTATCTGTATTACCTATATATTTTCTTGAAAAAAAAAACAAATTATGTATCTACATGGTATGGAAGTAGAACCTGCCGCTTACATAAGACGTCCTATTGTAAGAAAGATCCTATTAAAATTACATGTATAAATTTAGGCATTTTAAGAGCCTTTTTACATGCTTTATATTAAAAATCACTAGATATGACGTGTGTGGATGTGCAGCGGCGCTATCGGGCGGCGCGGCGCGCGGAGCTCTCGCTGCCGGATGCGAACGGCACTAACTGTTTATATTACCGTACGGTAGGTATCGGATATCGTTTGGGTAAACATCGGAAATGCCAGAATAATTACTGATTAATAAATCTTTTAGTGATACAATATATCACAAATGGAAATCCAATCGAGGAGCAAGACGGATGTGTTGTTAAATGTTGGCGACGAGAGAAGTACGTACCTTAGCGTTCCAGTGTCGATCTCGAGTGCCGATCCTGAAATTTATTATTCTCATCTCAGGCACAATTGCTTAGTATAAATACTTAATAATTACATTTTTTATTATTCAAAACTTTGTATTGGAACCCAGAACAATCTCCAGCTCAGCATAAAATTTTACTGACCATTAGATCAATGAGCCCGTCAACAGTCCATATCAATAATGTTTACCTCAAAAATTCCTACTTATGTGTATTAAGAATAATGTAACATATTTGGTTTCATTGTAGTATCTCAAAAAAAATACATCAAAACACTGGTATATACGATATACATATAATGTGACATAAAAGATGAGTTTTCGTGACAAACATATAATTTTTCGTGGCCAAAAGAGTAACTATTTATTTATTGTGTAACTGTAACAGAGCGGGGTATAAGCGGGTCGCGGTACAGATTTGTTGACTCGCACCGCGCCCCGCGCCCCGCGCACCCCTAAATTAGCGAAATGGGATACCTTCCGCCTATATCTTGTTACATGCTGACAATGGAATAGTCAGAAGAGCAATTTAGTACAAAATGTTGATTTCTACACGAGAATATTACACGCACAATACGAGCGGCATTTTGATTGAAAACAAACATAATTCATATTACCTATACTAAATAGAAAATGTCAACGATAATCAATTGAATAATGCTATAATTAATTAAACACTAAAATATATTCTAATACTCGTACAAATAACGTACCATTACAAATAAAATTCATATAATAAACGAATCAAAAAATGACATTAAAATGACTGGCACATATGTATCTTTAAATATCAGTGTGTTTGAACGATAGTACATATCACCGGATGCACGATGCCAGAGTCAACAGCATGTTCCACAGTGCCTGCGCACGTTGCCGGATAGTGTGCCGTGGCCCTAACAACTTCACTTCCGTCTCGCACGTTTACACCGAACCCGCTAATATTGTTGACAAAACGCAATATTGACTAATTTATGTCATTGTACCTACGAATACTTCTTTAATGTCACCATGCATTTGACTGAGACACCGCGCGGTACGAGGTTCGATTCACGGTTGATTGGACATGTGAATGATTTTAATTTTAATATGGAGTTTTTAATGTGTAGGAATGTTTTAATTTTTGATATAGCTCGTCATTTTATAAATGTTCTGTTAAAAATGATGCTTTAAGGGTGGTTTTTAAAATCAGTTAACCTTTTGTAAAGTGCACTATAATATGTAACTGGCATAGCATGGTACGGAGGAAGTTTTGTAAAGAATGGTAATCCACAATGGGGCAGCTTGGCACCCTCTAAACTTTGCACAATGGCGAAAGAGACCCATCTCTACCAGTGACACCTACAAAGTTTTCCGTACGTACATAGATACATATTGACACATATTTCCTATAGGGGTAGGCGGAGAGTAAGGTTTTCCATCTGTTGCGGTCTTGGCATAGGTACTTCTTTCACCTATATTACATTCATTAAATTCATCGTCTTTGCTTGTCCGTTGAAAGAATTTTGGAGCAGGCCGTCTTTTGGGATGTCTCCAATTTGAAAAAAATACCTCTGTAAGTATTCCTAGGCCTGCCTTTTTCGATTCTACCATTTATACTCGCCTTATTAATCTGTTTCGTTACGTTTACTGTGATTCATTCTTAATAAATGACCAAACTATGTAAGCATCCCTTTCTTAATCCTACTCACCATTCTTTTACACCCCATCGATTACATTATTCGTAATTTTTTCAGTTAAACTCAAACGACGAATATTTCTTAATGTTCTGTTTTCTGCTCTTCAAATCTTACTTTCATGACGTCTTAGCCATCCCCAACATTCATTACCCTGTGTTATTACGTAGTTAGTTGGAACCAGCCCCGCTCCGTGAACCGCCTGCCGCCTGTAAACCCTGCCTTTTTGGATTATTAGGTATATACTAATTGAACAGCCAGCCATATTACCTTTGTTAGAATAATATATCAAGTTAAAAAACGTATGCCAAGCTAAGAAAATTCAAAATTAATAATAAGATTATAATTGAAACAATAATATAGTAAGTTAAAATATAAATAAAATTTATGTTTCCAGTAGGCAGGTATGTTAACTAAAATAATAATGAAGAAGTAATTGACAAAAAGATAGCTTCAATTTTTTTTTAAATCAGGGGCTTGATAAAAATTTTAGGTTTTTGAAAATCAAAGTTAACTATTTTATGAACTTTATTCTTAACTATGCTAACTAACTATGCTTAACTATAACTATATTCTTAATTAGGTCATACCGCGTTACACGACGTACTTCCGCTCGTAACCAAAATGTTGACATGGAATATTTTTTTACCTATATCTTGTCTAATAATATGTCCTGGAGATACTGCTTCATACAATAGTCTATGGCGCCGCGCTGGCAGTCTCGCACTCGGTCTCCTTCTCTTATTACAGTACATATTTTGACGTCTGTCGGAAGGGTACGCTGTGAAAATAATTACCACCTGGAGCCGTAAACGGTAGGGGTAGGTAAATGGGGTATATACGTATGTACTTACAGTAATTTTTGAAATATTATTTATAAGCTTGAAAGTTTTGTGCTAGATAACAATTTTTAGTTTGATGATGATAATTAAAAAAGGATCACTGTTCACTAACATTTTAATAAAATCACGTTACATACATATAAAAGTGTTATTTTCCGCTAGTTTCAATTATTTTTCATGTATGAAAAGAATTATTAATGTAGAAGAAGTACGTCAAGTTTGTACTTTGCTTATCCCGTAAGGGTTCTGGCGTGATGACATTCATAATAATATTAGGTAATATATACATGCATTCAATATAATATAATTTAAAAAAAACTTAGTGCTGGCGCGTATTCATCTGAATAATTTCACGCGAAAATCGCGAAGCCGGAATTAGCCCAGCCGCTGAGCATAGTGTGTGGTCCCGCGGGTGTGCAGCTGGCCGCTGTCACGTGTCCGTCCCGGGACTCTCGCTGGATGGGTTTATCTATATAACTATAAACACATATGTACTTGCCTAGTTTACTGTCGTCTGGTTACCATAATACTGGCTTCTTTGAACCTACTTTGGGATGAGATGCTCGTGTGTGGATATGTCTCAAAATATTTATTATTTATCAATGCATATTTTATGCATAGTTTTCAATAATTAATTTGGGAAAGAAACATATAATAAATAATAGTAAACATTTAGGGAATTGTCCACACTCGGACATTTGATTACAGACTCGGCAGAGTCAGTGCTTTAATAATAATTTAAATGGGTAATTCAAAAAGCTTAAAATTACTTAAAACATACTTATATAGAACATATATCGACTGCCTCGTTGGTCATGTTGGTTGCAAGCGCGACCGCCGATCGAGAGGTCCTGGGTTCAAATCCCGGGTCGAGTAGGTACTATTGGAT
>DWEG01000344.1:0-11599 GCA_018245845.1 Apyrrothrix hygieia | reverse complement strand
TATCAGGTCCCGTGGCTTGTATTACACAAATAGGACATTTTAAATAGTTCGAAAGGGCTCTGATTTCTAGTTGACCACCCCAAGTCTTTGTATTGACTATTTTATCACAATAATCATCAAATTCACAATTGGTCAACATTTCAAATGTGACTGGGTTGCTTAGAAATGGAAGAAAGTCATCTTTATTTTTTCTGATATATGCAGCGACATTTAATCTTAATTCATCAATTGTTACAGATTTATTTCTAGTTACTGACAATTGATGTGCAATCGCATTATATAAACAGTCTCCATCTGAAGGGATATTATGTATTTGTAACTTACTCTCTTTAAGTTTCATATGAATGGCCTGCAGCTCTATATGTCTGGGCCCCAGAAGATTTTCTCTTTCCTGTAGCTTAATTTGGGTTTCCCTATCTTTCTCCTGCTGCTGCTTTTTATCCCTACGTTTTTGAGCTTTCGAAACTTTCGCTGAGGGCCTTATCATTTCTTGATCGACATCTTGTGCAGGAATTATAACAATATCTTTAGGTGCATTTTCAATTAATTCCATTTCGTTTTTATGCCTTTCCTCCAATTCGGATTCTAATCGAGTTATTTCCGCTGTGAGTTCTTTTTTCTTTGTTTTATCATTTTTTGCAGCTTTCTTCAAAGCTTGAATTTGCGCTTGGAGTTCCTTTTTCTCTTTTTTATGTTTACTTTCTAATTCAATACGATCAACTATATCTTCAGCCATTATATGTAAGATTAGCGTTTAACAGTATTTGAGATACTTTATTAAAAATTCCTCACATTAGGATTTTATAACCAACAAATTATACACACTTGTTGTAATACAGCAAAAAAGCTACTTCGTATATTCTATAAATGAAAACAATAATTGGCTTATGAATGAAAAGATCAAAATTACTAATCTATTTTTAAATTGCATGTAATTTTTAAGGTTTCAAAATAATAGATTTAATGACAGAACTAAAATGACAGTGATTCCAGCTGAGTAAGGTGAATTTGACACATAGCTAGTAAATTTCCGCCTTAGTTTCTACATAGTATGTGCACACTATGCTATATGCATCAGTCAGTGATGCGTGAATTTACAAATTTATATCCACTTGTGCCAAAATTGGGATTGCGGACGTAAATAGCCGTATACCAAATCGCTAATTTAAGAAATGTATGGGGACCAAAGACGATCATGAAAACAGATTTCTTTTAACCACATTCTTTCCATCTTTTTTTGTTGTTGTAGGTATACGATGACTTCTCTAATGAATATATTATTGTGATCAGTTGTTATGATGGGTTGTCATCATTTAAGCTTACGAATCAAAGAATATATGATCACAGCTACAGGTGTCCACTGTTGACACAGGCTCTCCCTGACTTAACCACAAAAGGTCTTAAGACTTCTGAATCCCCCCTATATTTGCGGCTTTGAGCATGATCGACGGATCGTCTAGCCTAGTATAATGTATATTTAGTAGTATAGAATATAAGCACCTTATATTCGTCAAGTGAAGGCAAGTGATAGCAAGTGCGAGTGTGGAGAGTATCTACCTATTCGCGTCAATTTATGCGCTCTCCCCTTGCCTCGTCGCCGCTTGCCTCCTTGATTTTGGACAACATTCAAAGTAGCGAGTTGTAAACGCGAGCGGCATCAAGTAGCCGAACGTATGAAACGGCACTTTTCCCTGAACGCCCCCTCCGAGCTTTAAGAGCTATAATTATATTTAAATGATTATATTCTATGCCTTCTTATCACCCAAAATTATTTTCCTTGTCTACATTTATCCAAGTGCCCCCCTTATTTTAATAACTGTGTAGTAGTACATACTTAATTAATAATCATCTAAGTACCGTATTCAATTTAACATATGTTATTACTGCAATGTTGATTGAGTGGTGGCAGAAAAGTCTACAAAGTTATTAATAGTTTATTGAATTACCTACAAAATATTAGAATGAAAGAAAATATAACTGAAATATTAGTCTTAAAAATAATTACGATTAAGTACTACAGTCTACTATTTTGTAAATTTATTTTGATCAATGAAATTGGTCACTATCTTTGTAATGAGACACTCTTAAAAATACCGTTTTTTGATGTATCATTAAAATAATACTTAGAATAAGGAATATATAATTACAGAACATTTATAGGACCGTCATAATACTTTGATTGACCTCACTAAGCAGACTTCACTTCTCGCTGTCAAAAGGACAAGCAAAGGAAGCAACTGAAGCAAGCCATTTTACATTTACATTTGAACTGATATGATAGAGAGAAGGAACTGATACATATATCTGAAATCTAATCAAAGTGCTATTTTGATTGTAATTTTATGATATTTTAAAATATTTGATAAATATGAATCCGTGTTCTGTGGCAGCTCCGCAACAAGACACCGAAGGTGACGGAAGGTGGAATAGTATTGTAAGTTTCGTGTATTTTATCGCCCATTGTCATTATACCAACGTGGATTATTAAATTCATTGTAATTAACTTCATTACTTACACCAAAACTTACTGCCTTTTTTGTTCTGGTATTTATTTTTCTATAATGTATTGGCGGTATTAGCATTTGTTCATGTCGTTACGGTAATGTCTTTTGAAATATTTCAGCACAATAGATTCTTATCTGACGCGCGAGGAAAAGATGCAGATGTGATATTTATAGGTGATTCTGTGCTGCAAGCACTGGAGCACACAGAAGTATGGAATCACTGGTTTGCTCCCCTTCACTGCCTTAACTTTAGCATACACAGGGACCAAACCCAAAACGTCCTTTGGCGGATTCAAAACGGAGAACTCGATCATGTGGAACCCAAGGTATTGGTTGATTCGGTTGTAGTCACAAATATTTTAGTCATAATTTAATTTACTGAAATGTTGCAAAAAATTTCTAATCTAGGTAATTTATGCGGATAATATTGCCTAAATCATAGATAGTGGTTATTTTGGTGTCAAGGAATTTTTGAAGGAGGATTTTGGAAGGAGGATTGATTATGAAAATGAGTTTATCAACATTATCGTAATCAACCCTCTTGTCATTGCATTGTTTGACTTGGGCATCCTTAAAATGTGTAGGGTAAGGTCTTGGCCTGCCACACTGTCTGAGTGGTAGCAGTCTTTGTACACCTCACAGAGCATTATCTATAGAGAAGTTTGGCTGCTTTAGAAGGTAATAGGAAATCTTTATAATTCAAGTGATTTAATAGTCAGAAATGCATACTTTAGTTAGAGCTTCAGCTGTCTTGAGTAGGGAACTGAATTTTAAACCTATCGGCTTTCACTTCTATGTAACTTGTTGCTGTCCAAAAATAAGTTAAATAATTGTCAACATTGATATCATTAAATGAAAGGAAAACCCTAATACATAACAAAGCACCCAGAGCCCTGATACAGCTGAAGATTGTTAATTATATCTGTACAGTTAGTGGTGCTGAGAGTAGTTAGGACTTCGATGGATGACCACTAATGGCAAACATTTATAAGCCTTCCCATTCTTTGAGGAGCATGTTTGATAATAGTACACATTTTTATGTAATTTTATTTAGATATTATCAGAGCCCCTAAAGTCCATTTCAAAAAATTGATATTAGGGTTGACAATTAATTTGTATCTATGCTAAATGGTACTGGAGCAGTGTGGCAGAGCAAGCTTCAGGCATTCTGCAATTGTAGAAAGGATCAGTGCGCAGCATTGATATGTACAAAATGTTTACAGGTAATAGTATTACATGTTGGGACAAATAATGTTGAAAATACAGCTGAAGAGATCAGCGAGGGCATTTTAGAAATTGTACGAACAATCAGAGAAAAGCATCCAAGTGTCTACATAGTTCTTCCTGTAAGTATTAACAAATGTTTATAACTTGATAATACAGACCAATGTTACTGTTTGTTTATATAGACTTTATACTTGAATGTTACTTATTTTATTAAAGTCAAGCTGTGATTAATTAAGTGTAATGAGGTGTTTAGGCAAAGCCAATTTTTTAATGTATCATCATACTTGAAATCCCCTAAGAGGTAGACAGAGGAGTGTAGTTTCACAACTATATAATATATACAGAAAGGGGTAGTTAGCAAAAATTTATTTACCAGAAATAATTCAATAATTGATGCTTATAAATACATATTTACTTGTTATATAAATCTTAGTGAAACAATGTTGGCAATTGTAATGTGACTGACTTATTCAATATTGTATGCATAATTTCCAGAGTCTTCTGCCCCGTGGTCAACATCCAAATACACTAAGAGACAAGAATGCAAAAATAAATCAATTGTTACGTGAGAAAACTGCTAACATGAATAAGGTTGAAATGGTGTCTATAGACAAAGGACTTGTTCAAAGTGATGGCACTATAAGTCATCATGATCTACATGATTATCTAATTCCTACTAATGCTGCGTGTCGTAAGGCTTTCGAGCCTATCTACGATCTCTTGCAACAGATTTTGACTGAAGGTGAGCCTGAGAAAGACTTAACTCCCTCAGAATAATGAAGTTATGCAAGAGAAGCAAAACATGGCTTTCGTCGCGCAGCAAGCTCATTGTGATTAAGTAGTAGTACTTACATTTAGCTTTTTTATCCTAGGCTTAAGTAATCTAATATAAAATTTTATATCGTTTTTGTTCAACTTTTACATTCCAAATTAAATTAATTTTTAAGGATTGGTTGTGTTTGATGTCGTAAGGCAGTATTTATTTATACACAATAAACTTATGAGTAATGTTCTAGGGTGAAAGTGGAAGCATTTACCAATTAAAATGTTGGGGTATTGTACCCTTGCATTGCTTAGATTTTTTATTTTTTTATATGTAAACTAACCCCTGAAAGTGATACTCAGTGCTTATAAGTATTAAATTTAAGTCAGACTTAAATTCATAAGCGATGCTGAAGAATTTTTAATATACATAACTTGCTTGATATTGGTTATTTCAATGTGTTTGATATTGGTTATTTCACAGTATAATAATTAGAGCTTAAAATATAACTTTGTAGTTTTTTCACTAAAATTGTTCAAGTGACAATATAAGTACAGTTTTTCTGCTCAGTGTTAAAACATTATTTTCTTAGTTCTCTATTTTGAATTTTAGGATACAGGGTTATGTACTTACTTATTTAACATCTCTATCAAATAAAATTTTGTATCCATTTTCTTCAGATATACTTTAAGGATATCATTCGATGTTGAATCATTTCGATATCCCTATCCAAAGATGATAATGCTATTATACATAGATAATATTCAATCTAAGCATAATGGAATTATATAAAGTAGTGAGTAGTCCATTAAACATCACTGTTAATGAAATCACGTGTAACCAAAGATACTTTTTCACCAAAGTTAAAAATTATAGTACTGTCAAGGTGTTTTGTATTATTGTTTAAATTCTTCACTACTGTTTGACATGATGTTTTCTATGAGATTCTAGAATTTGTATTTTCTGGTCACTCCATTTTATTTATTATTATATGAATTTAAGAGCTATCATTGAAAAGGAATCACTTTAGCAGTGTTCACAAAATCACAATGTGTGTCCTAAAAATCACATTTTTAGTGAAATCAGTATCAGAATTGTTATGAAATGAATAAATAGTTTCTTAACATACAATAAATTGGTTGGGCGTTGAAAAAGTAAAAGAAGGTGTATCATTCTCTTAGTATTTAATTAATTTTAATAATTTGTTTTTGGTACTATTGTGTACTCAAGTTGCCAAACAATGCTTGAATCTCGAATGTGATTATTTATTTGCATGGAAATGCTTGAGAGTAAACAGTGCAATTGTTTCTATACTCTTGTTTTATTTATTCTACTGAAAAGATATAAATCTAAATAATAAATATTACACACTATTTTAACAAGTAACAACATTTTTATTAACCACTAATTATGCACATATCAATATTTATTTAGAAGTCTTTTAAAATATAAATTGAATGGTAACATGGGGCTGCTTTTCTGTAGTGATTTGTCAAACACATGAAAGTTGTTTTTTTGTAGTTTTGTTAAATATATATCGACAGAAGTGGCCGGCAGAAATATCTGTTTCGTTATTTTTGGAACTGCAATGCTTCTTGCCTGAAATAAATTTTGACATACATTTGACCGTGCGAACAAAATTGTTATAGTCCATAGATTTGGTAGAGCATTTAAAAAAAAATATTGATTAGTTGATAATGTGAAAGATAAAAATCTTAGCTAAATCCAAAGTAGTTTACATAAGCCCAAGATGGTTGTTGGTACTTCTGAAGGCATATTGAGATGCAGACACCCCTTGGATACAATTCTGGCTTGACATAATATCAAGTGCACAATCCATTATGGAGCGAATTTGTAATCGAATGTCTAATCCGAGCAATATCTCAGTGGCATATTCTATTAACTTTTTGGAAGGTCTCCTAAGGCGACATATTGCAGCGATTCAGTAGCGATACAATGGCTAAACTGTCGGGAGTAGTATACCTCCGCTCATATAGCACGCGTTTCAATCGCGACCGTTCCGCTACAGCATCGATCAACATCATCAGCCTATTGCAGTCCACTGCTGAACACAGGCCTCCGCAGAGGGGCTGATTATGCCTATAATCCCCACGGTGGCATGCGGGTTGGGGATCGCAAAGTATAGCCTGTCGCCCCACCTACGCTGCTGCCGGCAGGACGCCTCTTACGACACCCTGTATCGCGGCACCGGGTCAGTCAATGTATTTTTATTCCTTCTCGACACGGATTCAAATCGATACTGCGTGTTTAAAATGCAGCAGATGCAGTTAACGCCGTTAATGCTGTTAACGAAGCGTGCTACTATATCGGGTCAAAAAGTCGGCGTGAAGGAGTTCATATTGGACACTGAGACAGTCACATATCTGTTAAGATAGAGTAATAATTTGACTCAGTGCTCAATTAGTTAAATGACTATGGTCATGGAACAAAACTTTGAAAAAATAATTTTATTCATCAATATCATCAAAATTGACAATCAAATTGAAACATTCTACTATACTACACTCATCTGCCTACCTCTTCGGGGATTACAGGCGTGATGTTACGTATCATCAAAATTGACTGTTAACGTCTCTGAAAATGAGCCAGGCCTGTTGACAACACTATCTGATTCCAAACTATCCTTTGGTAGAGTCCATTGGGGAGCAGTTAAATATGTTTATACATGTATATGTTATGGAACAAAAAAAATTTTACCTTTTGCAAATGCATATTTGCTCTCGTTGCCACTTCAAATATTACATTTCTCATATTGTCATTGTCAACACCTCTCAATACATGCTCTTGACTTATCTTATTTTTCATTAAGACATCCATTGGTAAGGAAACTACTTTATGATGATTTGATACACGAATAGACCTGAAACATTTAATATTTCTATTTGTGATGTGTTATATCTTCCTGTTTATTAGTAAATAAGGTTCGAAACCATGAAATCTTAACTTATGCTACAAACTTATTTTTCATGAATTTAAAGAATGTTATAGGAAAGAAATGAACAAATATGTCATTTTATGTAGCTACAGAGTGACTCCAGATCGTCTTGATTACTCATGGGCTACAGAGACAACTGCTCTTCTGTGAGATATAGGCTCACCATTATGGCATAAAAATTTAGGACATACACAATTAGAAATAGGAGAATCAGGCAAGTATAATCATTTTTGTTAACCTTAAAGTATTTGTGATGCCTTGGGCTTTGCCTAAGTGAGACGCAACATGATCAGCGTGGACATTTGCAACTCCGGCAATACCGAGGAGCAAGTAGTATATAGTAGATACAGTATGTTCTGCATAATTTTCCACATCTTCTAGAGTGCGGAAGTACTTTGACTTTGCTAAGCTGTGTCTGGATGTAATAAGTTTTTCTAAGTGTCTTCGAGGGAGGTTGTACCCGTGGCACACCTGTAAACATAAGAGTAATGATTTTAAATACTGCATAATTACAGTATGTAACACTTTTAACCAACGGTTACTTTCATTTTAGGTTGATTCATGAATGAACGAATAAAAATGGATCCAACACTATTATTATTATGTAAATATTGTGTTAATATATCAGAGCAAATACCTTGTACAGTTCTTTAGCAACAGGATTAGCTGGTATTTTGCGAAAGTCTTGGTCTTTTTTATAGATAGAGGTAAGTAAGTCTTGCCAAAATTGTAGTCTGAAAGCAGCTGTCTGAGGGTCGGTTGTCTGATCTTGAACTCTTGCTACTTCAACATTGAATGCGCGAACAACGAGGGCTGGAGTGCGTATTGCCTTCGTAGTAAGAAGGGTCGCTAAATAGTTTTCGTAGTCATGCTGTCTACCTGCAAAAAGGGACATAGAAACCAAAGTACCAAAAATAGAAAAGTACATGATGATTAGAAAAATAATAAACTATAATACGTTGTATTTACCTTACTATATTAGCACAATAATCAATACCGCTAACTGGAGTAGTCTTTATAGCGCTTTTAGAAAAATATCTACTTATAGGTACATTTATTTTGTAAGCGTTTCTCAAAACGTTACACATTTCATTACTGCGCATGTTTGTAGAGTATTTTGTTTATTTAGTATATCCTACTAAGACTAGATTGGTAGAAAAGCTTAAAACTAAACCCGTATTTGAATCATATTTCAAATCTATTTATTCATTTCATTCTTGTTTTTTCCTAACTTTCCGCTTTTAATACCATTAAGGCAACAAAAATCAGACCAAACCTATCTTATACTGATAGATATTATTACATTATACCATCGAAAAGACAATATGTAATTATGTTTATAATTTTGCCAAGGAACAGGATTAATTAATCTGATTTTTTAATGACAGTGACGTAACATGATATGACAGTGAAATTTAAAGGATAGTGTTACTATAATATTTTTCTACATACCATCAGTGTAGATTTTAGTCACAAAGGCTCTCTAAGAGCAAAAATGAAAGAAAATACTAATATTAATAGTTGAAAGAAACTTGAAAGAAAATACTAATGTTAATAGTTATTAATTATTCTCAAAATGCACAGCTTTTAATTTAATTGTACTATGTCTGAGCTACATTATAATGTTACCAGTTATACAAACGGGTATGTGGTATACACATATATTATAGATAGAGTAAGCGAGTCATAAGCGCGTATGTAAGTGAAAATGTCTCGTTGATAGAAAGAGAAAGAAATAGTTTGGTATACGTGTCTCTCTTTAATGACGCCTGCTCGTTATTTAATCGTATCTGATTGGTTTCTTCAGTAATTGACGCGCGAAGTAACTGCTGTTTCTTTGCTGCGCATGCATGCGTCTTTAAAGAAAGAAACGAGTACCAACTCATACTCTTTCTCTCGCTAAGGCCGAAAGGACTAGTTGCTTGGCTCGCCTACTCTATGTATAATATTTATATGGGTATCCAGTGCTGTAAATAGTAATTTAAGATAGATGAAAAAGGTGCAAAACCACGGGACATCAATTCTAAACAAATGTTAAAAATTTAAGGCGACCTTACTCTACTTGTTTTGTATTCATAGAATTGTATAATATTTTGGTACCTACTTGTCTATATGTAAACAACACACGAGAGAATATACATATATGATATTTATGTACATGTTTAGACTCAAATTTGATGTACCTCAATGAATAAAAATGTTTATTACCATTAGTTTTATTGATAGTTTTTTTTTATATCATTGCATAGTTATTATTACATAATATCCACCCTCAATCATTTGGTCATAATGCAGTGGTTGCATAAAGTTATTAACATTATCATCATTATCTGCAGCCTGTTTCGGTCCACTGCAGGACATAGGTCTCTACAATGACACGCTTCTAAGATCCTTTTTCTCCTTCTCAGGCAGGGTATCATCCGCATCTTGTACACACCCCTCCGAACAATACGAAACGGATCGCTAAATCGTTTCTGCTACAGACGGTGACAGACTGAAATTTCCTGTCGGCATTTCTCCCGATTCAAACAACCTGGAACTATTCAAGACAAAAGTGAATAAGCACTTCCTATGTAAGCGTGGTACATTCTAGGATGCATCTCGTTTTCCATCAAGTGGGATAGCAGTCAAACGCGCGCCTATTGCCAATAAAAAAATATATTTGAAAAAAAAGGTTTTCGTTTCCAACCGCTGCCAGCCACTTTGCGTATATCGTCACTATGCCATATTATTACTCCACCTAGCTGGAGGGAGTCCTAACTTACGTTGGTATAATGAACATTGTAGAGATTGAAACGTTTATACGTCAATCATATGCCTTAATTTGGGTTCACGCGTCTGTTCCCTGTGTTTTTACAAATTTACAAGTGAGTGCGTTTAAAATATTACATATTTTACAAGCGGGTTCTTTTACACATTTACACATTTTTCAAATATATTTTTAACAAATTATCCTACATTATCAGTTCCATTTGGTTTGTTAATAAGACGAATTGCCATAATATTTAAAATTGCGAAATCCACTTTGTTGCAAAACAGATTTTGGCGGGTGATATAGCATTTGTATTGACTCTCAGTTTACTTTTATCTGTGAGGGCTAGGAAAATTGGATTGCTTGCAGCGTTTCCGGCTTATACTGCGGATGTCCCCGTGGTTTCCCTCATTTATTATTACACTAGCATTTTCCCGTGGCTTCGGCCGCGGTGAAGTTGATGTTATAATGCATTCCAATAGATCATAAGCTTTTGTTAACTGATAGCATAAATCTAAAATTTCAGTTGTGCCACTTCCGTAACGACGAATTTCCGTACAAACTTTCAACCACTAGTTTACCTCTTAGGGAAAGAATTTCCGTAAGTCAATAAACACGTAAATTATTTCACAATCCGACGAAATTTTATGCAATTTTTCAACCCCTATCCTCACTCCCAGGGGTCGAAATTTAATAAACCATCAATTGCATCTTTTTTTGTTTATTGAGAGCCTAAATCTAAAATGTCAGATGTGTAACTTCAAAGCCAAAGAAATTTCAAATAATTTGTCAACCCGAAATTAAAGCAAATGGGATTGAGAAAGAGACTTTTCTATGAAATGTTAATTTAAAGTCATACATTATGGCGGGCAATTTAAATTAATTTATTTAGGTACTTAAACATAGTTTTTAATGAATTGTATGAGAAAATTTTATAATCTTTACACTTACAAGTCAGCAATCTATTTAAACAGACTATGAAAATGTAATCAAATTCTCGTTCTCTCAATTTTAATTTCAAAAGCGCATTCACAACATATTAGACTTTCCCAAATGAACCAATGACTGTGAAACATCATTTTCACTGTTAGTTTAGTCTCATATATATAAATAATTTAAATCTGTACGAAAAATGTACTACACTCTGCCTTATTTGCGGCTTATGTTGCGCAACGAAACAAAGTTGTGCAGTACATGCAAATGTCGTGATATTGTACATATTGTATAATTTTTATGAAGTGAATGATTCCAATGATAAACATTTATTAGTTCGTAAATTTTTTACGATAATTTTAAGCTAGAATTCCACTGAGCTGCTGAAATTATTGGTTAGGGAATTTTGAAATAAAATGCTTATAATACTAATATATAACGACCCTCTGGCAGTAGTCTCACCC
>DWEG01000343.1:0-11599 GCA_018245845.1 Apyrrothrix hygieia | reverse complement strand
TCACCCAAATGTTTATTCTGGGTGGGAATCGAACCCACGACCCCCGGCGCAGCAGTCAGGTTCGCTAACCGCTGCGCCAAAGGGCCAGTCAAGTCAAATGAAGGCGGTTAAGCAGTACGTAGCAGTACTGCTGTATCTGTGAATGAATGAGTAAGCGTAGATAGATCTTCAGTGTTATTTGATATTAAATGTCTGATGGCAGGAGCAGAATTATAGAAGTTAGTCAGCATACTTATTTAATGTTTACGTTATTGGCTTATCAGGTTGTTTAATAATTAGTCACCCTGACTGTGGCAATTGGGGTTATGGGTTCGATTGCCCGATCCTGGTTAAGTACCTACTTGTATAAAGAGAGCGAACATCTGTTGTACTTAGCTGTAAAATTATGTGTTTATACATTTTAATTTTGCGTAATTGATCAGTTGTTTGCATGTTAAAGTTAAATATCAGACTAGTCTGTGAGTTGTCCGACGGTGTTAACAATTCTATATAGAAAAGGAGAAATATTGCTGTTAAATCATTTAGATACCGTACACCATGGTACAATGACACCATAAACAAATAGGATTGTTCCTAAGGACTGGCGCCAGAGTTAACGGAGACAAATGTTCCTATAGAAGCCGTACAGTGGCACGCCGTTGGATTTTAGTCGGAATCCGGTTTGACTTTTTGGCAATGCGATGTAAATGTCCAAGATGGATTTGCTCAAATTTTAGTATTTCAAAATAGCGAAAATTTGTATATTGAATTAAATTTGAGAATGATTACAAAAATTGTATTAATTTAACTTCAAAGGAGTCTTATAAGAATTCATTTTTTTAACTGGCTACAGTGTATACTTTTTCACCGATAAGCTTTTGACTCTTTCGTTGGTCGAGTGTTACGTTTTACTTTTTTTTTTTATTTTTCCAATAGTTAGTATAACACAGATCCACAAAAAATCAAACTCAATCATGCGTTAACTGTCAAAACAAGTCAAAATTATTGTACGTAATTTGCAAAGCAAACAAATCGAGTAATTAATCGACTTGTTTTGCTAATGCTAGCGAAAAACCGCACACCGCCATCTGTTATCATTTATTTGAACTACTGCTCAAACAGTTTGGTCACAAATTGATTACATTAAACTGTTGTTCAGTCACATTGCTAGCAGCGAGTTGTAGTAGTGAGCTCATGAGCTGTGCTCAAAATTCGGGACTCATATTTTGGTATTAAGTTTGTGGCTTTAACACATTGAATCAGACATGTTGTGTTGAATCATTAATTTGAATCTTACTCACATAAGAATTGATTGAGATGATATTTTTAGGAAATACTTGGGTAAAATTTATGCGTCTTAACGCTTGCTATTGTAGCTAGAATTATTTGCCGCAATGTAAATTTACTTTAATTATAAGTTTACTTTCATTATAAATTTACATTAATTATAAATTTACTATATTTATAAATATTGCTTTAATTATAAATGTACTTTAATTATAAATTTACTTTAATTAAAAATTTACTTTAAATTTTTATTCTTGTGTATTAACGGCCTCTCCAAATCAAACCGTTTCTTTAATTAGACAACCTACGTTGTCTAAATACCTAAATACGTTGCATATTATGAGATATGAGATACCTTTATTCTCAACAAAATATTCATTTACACGAGAATTGTACTTCATACAAATATCATATATTGGATATATCGTATGACCTGTATCTGTGGGACAACACAGTACTAATTAATTTTTACCGTCAGGTGAAAGTAGAAAAATAGTAAGAATATATTTATTACTTTTACAAACATTACCTAATAATTGTAATGAACTAACATCCTAATTATGAGTCTGGTTTTGTGCCCGGTGTATGGCAATAGACTCACCACCATAATGGGACGTAAATGTATCTGGAAAAACGCGGGACTGTCACATGTAGGTCTTCGGGGATTATAGGCGCGATGTTACGTTTATGTCCCAATTACAAGCATAACTCATCGTCGCCTCGCGCCGTGCGGACCGATTCAAATATTGTCGCAAATCGGATAAAATCGAGGCGCGGCAAAATATTTGCGTCCGTTGATCAGCGGAGAGCCCTTTGTGTCTGAAGCCGGGAATTTAACTATTTAGCTGCCCATCAGTAGTACACCCCAAATATTGCTGATGGCGTGTTTATTATTTAAGAGGTACAAGGTCTACAATCAGGATTGCTTTTATGTATTTACGTGTGAATGGGGGTAATAGTAAATGTCCGTGCTTTCTATTAGCCTTTAATATTGTCAAATACGTTCATAAAACGCGTGAGACTATCGCATCATGCAGTGACATTAGAAGTAAAAATTGTATCAATGGCATAAACAAGCACTTTAAATAATCTATACCCTGTAATTGGGGATGTGTGTGCGTGCTAAATGGGCGGATATGGACGTGCGTTTGTGTGTACGTATGCGCGCGTGTTGGTGTGTGCGTGTGAGTGTATGCGTAGTGACACAATTTATTGTAGTAGGTAATCGTAAACAGCAAATTTATTCGCCGATGTCTTTCATAAAAATATAGACACATTTTCTTAAAAAATACGGGTGTTGTTAAGGCGTTGAGTAAACAAAGTATGACAATACAATTTCCTCATTTCCAGAGGGCGGCAGAACATTCCAATGTGCACTCACTTCATTGTCGCGCGAATCGCTACGGAACCGGAAATTGAATAATAGCGGCGGAGACGACTCGCTTATAACTTTCTTATAAATAATTATATCAAGAGAAGATAATGTTTTTATAGCTGTTTAATAGCAATAGAAAAAAATAATAATGTGCAGACAACTTGGTGTTGAGTGGTGGTATAATAATAATGGGACGACTCGCGATTAGTTTACAACTAGGCAGAACCAGTGCTATTGTAACGAAACGGATGATAAATTTCAAATATACATTTCTAAATACATACTTCTAAACACATACATTTCTAAACACATAGAGATCATTGCACATTCAAAAAGTTACAGAAACATTCTAACGGGCCTATTCTTACAATACTCACTAACATTCTTATTACCTTATACTGACAGATATTAACAGTTCTGTTGACGGTAGATGTTGCGGGTGGTAGTGGTCTCGGCGGTCCATGCCTACTGTCTGTTCGTCTACTAATTACTTCGATATTTTTTTTTATTAAATTACAAAATGAGATTGCGGCATATCATTATTTTTTTTGGTCCCGTCAGAAACTCTAAACGAAATATGTACATGTACAATTTTTGAAGAATTTCTAAAAAGTTCAAAAACTCATTCTACAATGTTCATAATTATATGCCGTAAAATTGCAAATGTTGCAATGTTGCAAGCCAATACCTGCAAAACGTTTGTCATTAAATGGGCGGCACGACATCTCTGTGACCACGTAATCGTCACACAAGAACTCTGACAAAAACGAATAAAAGTCGCAATAAATATATTTTTGAAGCGATGAATTGAAACAAATTGCTTCCCGCGAGTGCCCGCGTCCGCTCCGAGGGTGCTAGGTATAAGTATTGTACGGGCCTATTAGTGGTGTGTGTTGTCAATGTCAATAGAAACGCGGCTGTTATCGATGATGCCTTTAATTGCACTGAATAATATTTAATATAAAAAATGCTGATCTGCACAATACGATGCAATGTACGAGTAAGCTCGTACATACTGCCAGTCTCACAAGAAAATATGTCAAATTAACTTAATGTCACAAATAACAAATAAATGCATCTAAAATTATTTCAAGAGAAAGTACTTAAATGACATAAAAGTAACATAATAATTAATTGCATGAAATTATGCTTAAATACAAATCATGTTATTATAAGTAATCACTAAAGGCAATGAACAATGGAAACAATAAATGTAACAGGTTAAACAGACGTTAGGATAAAACACTATTCATTTGCAGTTCAAAAATAAATCAAAAAATTATTATATGAAAATAAACTGCATTCTTATGATGACATGAACACGAATTGAATGTCACACACATAAACACTACACTAAGGTTCAGGTAGGTTTTCAAAATGAATAGTTCTTGCTAATGTAGGAGACGTCGCTCTGTCAACGCCGAGGACCGAGCCTCTACTGGAGAGGGCCTGCATCGGAATGGCAACTGTGGGTGCTGGGTCGGGCGCGCCCAGCGGCTTCCACACCCCACATGACCAATGTTTTCTACATCTGAATACTATGTATCCCATTATAGCTACTATCGCTGCAGATAGTATTGAATAGAATACTATGTGATAAGATTCTGTTCTTGGCTGTAAATCTTGCCTTTTGAGCACATCTATTTGCTGTGAGATGTGCTTATAGACCTCATCGTGGTTTTCAATATTATTTAAAACTACTTGAGGCAAGCTCGAGTTTAGAATGTTATTCAACACTGATGTCTCATACGGTCTATATGGCAGTGCAATGTCGTCTGTCAGCGACATTAGATTTTTGTAATCGTATTGTGCATGGATGGTAAACTTTTCTCCCTTAATCATACAACCTGTAGGGATATTAATAATGCCATTTCCCTTTAATTGCTTGACAACAAAGCCAGATGTGCATAAAATGCGCATTGTGCATTCCTGGCAACACGAGTAGAGCCATGCGCCGCGCCGCTGCAACTTGATCCAGCCGTCAGCGCATTTTCTCATCTCCGGCCGACAATAGCGTTCATTGGCAATGTTTATTTTATTTAATTGCAAGTCACATATTGAATTATGCATGTTTATGTGATAGATGGGATGATTTTCATAACAAAACATCATGTCAGCTCTAAATTTTGAGCAAGATTGAATGTCAGCCGTCGTCAAGGGCATGTAACTGTCCTTTTTAACGTTAAAGGCGATATATTCCGTAGCAGGTATATTATAAATAGATTTGTTACCATTCACCCACGGTAAGGATATAATTCTGTCCAATTCAAATGAGTCTCTGTATAGGAGAGGTATTTTAATTTCCATAATTAAATATTTGGTTGTTATTTTTGCTTGTATTGAGAGTAATTTGTATAAATCTTTAACGTCATCTACAGGAATCACAAGTTCTTCATGGAGCTGACTAGATATAATATTCAATTGATTTTGTAATTGATTGGGAGAAAGTAAATGTATGTTAATTTGTCCATGATATATATCAGTTACAGTATCGATTAAGGTTTCTTGAATTCGCCTTAAATGTGCCATAATTATATTTGCTGACAGTGCAGTAGTCAACACATAATAGGAATTTAGTACTAAATTTGTTGCATTTTTGATTTGATTAACTTCTTGTGAAATGTTGTTCAAGTGTCCATTAATAAAGTTGAATTGCTTAATCATAAGAGCTTCATTTCGTTTTAAAATATTATTTTCTGCTTCTAATATCGATGTTTGATTTTTGAACATCTTTAGCAGATGTTTTTCGTTCGTTTGTATCATATCTATGTCACTTTCATACTTTTGTGCAAATTTGTCATCAAGTACACCAAATAATGAGTTAGCAATGTATCCTATTCCGTTTATAAGACCTCTTTTCATTCGCTTATTTTGTTTAAGTAACATAATGTTATTATAATGCTGCAGTTCGGTTAATTCGTTGCGCAATTGCGAAGTTATAGGTGAAAACATGTTTTCTTTGTCACATAGTGCTGTCAAATGATTTATATATTGCTCAATGATGTTTATATTTTGCCAATACGCTGTTAAATTGTAGTATATTACTAATTTCCAATCGTCTTGTAATATACGAAGATCAGATACTTTGTCAAAGTAAAGAGTATTGTTTGTAGGCAGGGTTGTCACCTCAACAGTTGCATTTACGGGAACAATAATTGAAAATAATAAAAGTAAGAATGTAAATAAACAGTTAGGTCGCTTTCGTCGAGTTGCTCTACGATCGCTTGTGTTGTGTTCGGTCTCAGGTTCTGTCAATAAAGGTGTCAATTTGGTAATTGGTCGTTTAAAATGTCCTTGAGATGTTTTCACTGTCACTACTCTGACGTGTCCATCTTTTCCAGGATGTAGTCCATCCACTTTTGCAAGTGCCCACTTTGATGGTGGCATGTGGTCTTCATTTACTAAAACAATGTCATTGATTTGTATGTTTTTAGTACGGTGATTCCATTTATATCTGGCTTGCAGATGGTGTAAATATTCCTTGGACCACTTCGTCCAGAATGATCTGTGCATCTTCTCAACTAGTTGCCAGCGTGTTGTCAAGGATAAATGCTGATTATTGACAGATAATGGACTCGATAATAGTGGTGCACCGATTAAAAAATGTCCCGGGGTTATATATCCGTCTTCAATGTTCTCTGTCAGTCTGTATAATGGCCTTGAGTTAAGACAGGCCTCTATTTGTGTCAATAACGTATAAAACTCCTCATATGTCAGTCTTTGCGCTCCAATGATGCGTTTCAGATGGTGTTTGACACTTTTTACTGCAGCTTCCCATAATCCTCCTGCGCTCGGCCATAAAGGTGCATTGAACTGCCAAGTGACGCCCATGCTGTTAATGTCATCAAGAAAGAGTTTGTCAGCAGTTAGTAGGCCTAATTCAAATTCCCGTTTCAGGTGTCTGGAGGCTCCAACGAAGTTTGTAGCATTATCTGAGTAGATATACTTTGGCATTCCTCTTCTGGCGCATAAACGTTTAAATGCAGCCAAAAATGAGGGCGTGGAGAGGTCAGAGACCAGCTCCAAGTGGATAGCTTTGGTGCTGAAGCAGATGAAGACAGCTATATAGCCTTTCGTCATTTTAACTCCCCTTCCTGTGCTAGCTTTGATGTCAACATATCCTGTGAAGTCCACCCCTGTGTGAGTAAATGGCCTTGAAGGTGTCACTCTAGCTTCTGGTAGATTTGCCATTATCTGGGCATGATGCTGAGCGTTAAATCTCCGACAGGTAGTGCATTCGCGTATTCTCTTTTTAACCACTCTCATCCCTCCGACGATCCAATATTTTTCCCGTAGGTATGTCAATGTCAGTGATGGTCCGCCGTGAAGGGTTGTTTTGTGAGCGTTGTCAATTAAAATATTTGTTAGGTGTGAATTGCGCGGAATTAATGCAGGATGTTTACTGTTGTATGTCAATTCTGAATCATGTAGTCTACCTCCAACTCTAAGTATATTTTCGCTGTCAATAAATGGATTTAAGCATAATATATTGCTTTTAGAGCTGATTCGGTTATTTTGATTTAATTTTGAGATTTCATTATGAAAGTGTTCAAGTTGTACTGCTCTAATAAATAAATATCGCGCGGATGTTAATTCCTTGTTTGTCAAATAATTGCATGGGATGACGTTGTCATTACGCCGGGCGTTAGCTATGAAACGCGAAACCCATGATAAGACTCTTGTTGCGCGAGTCCAACTGCTGTATTTATTTAATAATTCGATTAAGTAATCAGATTTTATAGACACTAAGTTAACTTGTTTAATATTTTTTATTTCTAATGTTGGAATGCTTATATTTGGATTTTGAGGTTTAAAATCGTTATCTTTGAGCCACTCTGGGCCTTGCCACCAAATTGTGTTATTTTTAACTTGCTGTATGCTTAACCCTCTAGTTGCGCAATCTGCAGGATTATCTTCCGACTTGACATAATTCCAAGATGAAGAAGGTATATTTTCTGTCACCATGCGGACTCTGTTAGCAACAAATACCTTCCAACGAGTGCTCTCTCCCTGTAGCCATCCAAGTGTTATCATTGAATCTGTCCATCCAAATATTTTAACTTTTTGCTGGGGTAATGATTGTAATACGTTTTTCATAAGTTTTGTCAATAATACTGTGGCACACAGTTCCAATTTTGGCAGGCTAATTTGTTTATTTAGTGGGGCTAATTTTGTTTTCGCCGCAATTAATGTAACGGTATTTCCATTGTCATTTTGTGTTTTCAGGTATATAGCGCAGGCGTATACCTTTTCCGAGGCATCGGCGAATCCGTGCAGCTCTATGGAATAGTTTGAACTACCTAACCATCGGGGTATCTCAATAGTGTCAATATGTTTTAGTTCTTGTAGTAACTGAATTAGTTCTTTGTGCATGTCGGGGGGTATAGTGTCATTCCAATCAATGCCAGTAGACCAAACACGTTGAAATTGTAATTTTGCTCTGATTGAAATCGGTGAAAGAAATCCTAGGGGATCATATATCTTAGAAATATGAGATAACATCTGTCTTTTTGTCATGCCATCCTGCTTAATATTAATATCCACTTTGTCTTGAAACTTAAATGTGTCCGATTTTGCATCCCATCTTAGGCCTAAGGTTTTCGTAGAGTTTTCATATCTGAAGTCCATAAATGCTGGATCGACTTGATCTTTGCTCAAGTCATGCAAAAGTTCAGGCGCGTTGCTACACCATTTGCGCAGATTAAAGCCCACGCTTCGTAACATCTCTATTAATTGTATTTGGACTTGTTTGGCCTCTGCAATGCTGTGGCTGCCTGCTAACAAGTCATCGACATAAAAATTATTTTCCAAAATATTTGCCGCCACTGGGTACTGAGCAGCTTGTTCACGTGCTAATTGCTTCATTGTACGCATTGCAAGGAACGGCGCAGCTTTCATACCGTAAGTGAGTGTACACAACTGGTATTCCTTCAGTATTTCATCCGTGCTATTTCTCCACACTATTTTTTGCAATTGTTGATCCTTGTCATTTAATAAAATCATCCGATACATTTTTTCACAGTCTGCAGAGTACACATATCTAAAAAAACGCCATTTTATCAATAGTTGTTGTATGTCTTGTTGCAATTTAGGTCCAGTTTCCATCAAGTCATTTAGGCTGTAGCCACTGGAGGTTTTTGCTGACGCATTAAAAACAATTCGAAATTTTGTTGTTGATGAATCTTTTTTATGTACGTCATGATATGGCAGGTAACAGCTGATCGATAGCTTATTGTTGTCACATTCTTTCATATGTCCTAATTCATTATATTCGTCCATAAACTTCCGATAGTCGTCGTGTAATCCATGATTTTTTGAAAATTTTTGTTCTAAAGTCTTAAACTGTGCAAGAGCTTTAATTTTCGATTTTCCCAAATATTTTTGAAAGTTAGGTTTCATTGGCAGACTAACTTCATACTTTCCGTTAGGTAGTCGTCGTGTTGTTTTCATGTAATAGTCCTCACAATATTTTTCACTTTCCGTCATATTGTCATCTTGTTCACATATATCCTCCATTTTCCAAAACCTACTTATATCTTCCTGATTATTAAGAACCACATGACAGTTAACATTTTTTGTAACATTACCAGATAATATCCACCCTAATCTTGTTTGTTGTGCAATAGGTTGTTCCGGTAATCCTCTCAAAATTCCATCCATTATAATTGTAGAATATATTTTGGCGTCAAATAAGATGTCAATAGGTGAAGAAATGTTATAGCAAGTATCGGCAAATTGGATGTTCTGTAAATGAACATAGTTTTTCTTTGCAAAGGAATGCGTAGGCAGGTTATGTATTAGTTTGGGCATAACTAATGCTTCGGTGTCAAATGTAAAATTGTCATATGTCGATTTGCATCTCAGTTGAACCTTTCCCTTGCATTTATTGGATAGGGTGCCTACCCCACATACATTTGCATTATAATTTTGTCGTTGCAATGATAATCGTTGTACTGCATTTTCCGTGATCAATGTAGATTGTGAACCTTGATCCAAAAGACCTCTAAGTGTCACATATGTACCATCATTGGCGCGAACATGCACTTGTACTGTTGTCAACAATATTTCGTCATCGCTTTGCACGTGGCTTACCGTTGTTTGTGTATTTTGCTGTTGCTGGGGGCGATGACTTCCATTGGAAAATAAGTCATGTATCAAAGTATTATGGGCTTGAAAACACCGCTTGCATCGTTTTTGTGAGTTACATACGTTATGCTCATGAACATAAAGACAATTATTGCATATCTTATGTTTTAATAAAATGCTCCGTTTCTCAATGTTTGTCATATTCTCGAACCTTTTACATTGAAACAATGCATGCGTCGTATTACTGCATACGGGGCATTTTGATGTCGCTAAGCTTGTATGATATGCACGATTATAAGACGGTTTAGAAAACCTTGTATCTAATGGTTTATTACATTCTTTCTTAACAGGGACTATTGAGTTTATAGGCTTATACGAGGTTACTTCGTATTTTTTATACAACGGTTCAAGGGCTATAAATTTATTTTCCAAAAATGACATAATTTCGTTGAATGTTGCCAAAGTTCTCGGTGCTTTTCTCGATTCCCGATAGTCTCTAAGCGTTTCATGATCTAATTTCTTTGTTATGAGATGAACCAATAACGGACCCCAAGAAGATGTGTCAATTCCTAAGTTCTGGATAGCGTTAATGCATTCGGTGCTTGTGTCATGTAATTTTTTTAATTCCAATGATGTTTGTTTTTGAATAGAAGGTTGATTGAGGAATACTTCTATCTGTTTTGTAAATAAGGCCTGCTCGTTGTTATAGCGTTGATTAATAATGCTCCATGCGGTGTCATAATTATCAGAAGAAATGTTTAAGTGTTGCACAAGCCTTTCTGGCTCACCACGTAACTTTCCTTTGAGGTGTTGCATTTTTTGCGCTTTTGACAAACAATTATTATTATGTATAGCTTCCGTGAATAAATCTAGAAATGTTGGCCATTGAATATAATTCCCAGAAAATACGGGTATGTCAATTTGCGGAGTTGAATTTTGGACATGTACGACAGACAAAAGTTTTTTATTGAGTGTCTTTTTGCAATTTTCGTATATAGTTTCGTGATTTGTATATTCAAGCTCATATGATTCATCCGAACCCTCTAAAATGTTGTCAATTTGCCAGTGTAAACTATCAATATTATTCCAACGGGCTTGTATATTACGTAGTTTATCCTCTATCTCCCACTTGTCAGTAGTATCCTCTACCTTGCAGCTCTGTACTGATCTCTTAAACGCTCTAAAGTTAGTTCTTTGCATTTGTATTAGTTCCATAACCTTTCCATTAGTTTGAACCTGTTTAGAAACGTCAGCTGGTCGCGAGTCTAAATTAGATTGCGATGTACCCGGTTCTGTCATGATAGAATAGTTAGCGATCATTTCCCTTGTATTGTCATAAAAATTCTTTAATTGGGTATACATGTCCTTCAAAAAATATTCATGCGATTTATCAGGAAACGTTTGCAATTGCTCATGATTAAATGTAAAGTCGTCAAAAAGTTTGTCAAGACAATACAATTTGTTTTTGATATATTCAGGTGTTTTCCTACTTTTTGAATCCTTTTTAAAATTGATGTTTAACTGCTTAACGCTGTCAATGATGTCTTGTTGACGTTGAATGATTGCTTCCATTGCAGAGAGTAAAATTAAACGATCTTACTTGTTTTGCAGCTACCACCTCTGTAGATGTTGGTGTTGACTGTTTCTGAACTCCAGCCAAATTCAAAATAAAAATGTCACTGAAATGTCACTATGTAAGAATGTCACTGAAGTAATTTTAGAATGTAAAATTGACGAAATAAACTGTCAAGAATGTCAATTATTGCATAAATGTCACTGTTATTCGTTAAATTATCACTGCAATACTGTCACTTTCTGGCGCTGTAATCCACGTGAGGATCGCGAGGTCCAGAAATGCTCGAAGGACCAATA
>DWEG01000342.1:0-11615 GCA_018245845.1 Apyrrothrix hygieia | reverse complement strand
CTGACATAAGAAGTAACTTGCAGGGAGAAGACAACACTTAATAGTGACAAGGGGAGGTACATGGGTTGCCATTAATTAAAGAATAACAAATATTCTGGGACATCGCACACACGGTGATCTGATTCAAAATCAAGGATGGCCTGGTTTCTTGAATGGTAAATACAAAAAACGAACAACATACACATATAAATTTTATAAATACATCCATGTACAGATATTTTTTACCCAGATACATAACAACAGTTGCATGTATGTCACAAACATTTATCAATGTCGGAATTGAACCTAAAACCTCCAGCTTAACGGTCATGATCACTGCTCACTGGAGCACATTGACACTTAATTAAAATTTAAAATTTACTATCAATTAATTTTAATCCTTCCTATTTATATTATACTCTACAGTAGAACAAGCTTAAGCATTTTTTCTTATTCTCCCATAAGTCCCTTGCAAATATTAGAACATTGAACAGCTTAAACAAGGTTATTTAGTGCATTAAAATAAAGATATAATTATACTCGAAAATATTGCAAATAAAAAAAAAACATATAAGTTAACATATATATTATAAGTCATAAACAATGTATTACTAGAGAAAAGTTTCCTAAGGCTCTGCATTAAAAGTTAAATCTAGGTCTTCGAAATAACTGACTGGTATGGTAACTACTAACCAGACATAATCAATATAATGTTTGCAAAACAATTTGTATGACAATGATACATCTGACCAATATAAATTGCAATTACATCTTGTAAATTGATTGGACATTGAGACCTAGATATGAATAAGATAAAAAATCATATTGTTCAGACGTAAGAACTGAAACTAGACAAAGTAATAGATAAATTATTAATGGCTATTAAACTGTTCAATGACAAATAAATCAGTAATGAATATAAAGTGACATGCTGATAACTCTTGTTGTTCTGAGTCCTAGATATGTTAGATTCATTCTGACTGAGAATAACAAAATATTATTATGAATATTATATTGACATGCCATGGCACTCACAGAGTAGGCAGAGAGCACCGAGTAACAATCTGTATTCGAAGACCTGATGTGATGCCAAATAAAAATAAATTATTTCAATACTTAAATAATATAACAAATATATTAAATAACTTTACTCCAATGTGGTGGACATAAATATACATTATAACACATTAATATTTTTATTCTCTTATACATCAAAGGCTGCATTTTAACAGTCCATATACTTTGGAGGGTATGTTGAAAAGTGAAGGTCCCTGATCATAAATTTAATAAGTGGGCTGACAAGTGAGGAATATCTGAACCAATCCAAATTAAGCATTACAGCAAAAAACCAAACCCTCAAGTAGTGGAAATACCAATGGTAGTGGTTAGTTAAAAAACTGTAACCACTATATACCTATGTATATCTATGAATTAACTTTACATTCTGAAATATTTGTATTCATATTAAATACCCAGTGTGTTCCGATTTATAATTAAATACAATGGACATTATGGAATAATATTAGTATTTCGTATTGTAAAAAATCACATACAGGCTGTTACACAAACAAGCGTTTCCCGCGATACGATTTCTTTACGATGTAATGTTAAATCGAGCGTTGCGTAAGTACCTACAATAAAAAAACAAACCAGCAAAGGGGTCGAAGAAACGACCTTGATAATTTGAATTAAGAAGGCAAGGTATCAAAATAGATTTTTATTAATTTATATCTATCAAATATATCTTCATAACATCTTCATGCAATTGTTAAGTAACGTAGGACGTTTGTTTATTATGCATTTGTATGGATACGGTGTACTTTTACGACCGCTGTATCGAATTTGGCAACAGACACGTGAATAGACGCGATTTTCAATACGTGTTCTGAATGAAAAACTTACCAAAATCTATAAACTGTTTTATAGAGAGCGGCGAAGGGTTGAACTGGGAGTAGAAGTCCAGCATTTTGGTGACATTGGTGAAAATTGTTCCCGCGAGTCTCATTTTGGATATTTTGCGACGAATTTATGCACAAAGAAATCTAAAAGTGCTATTTAATATAGACAACGAGTTACAAGATATAAGTACACATAACGATAAAACACACTATCAACAAAATAGTTATTTGCACGAAAGCGATAACCTTTCATAAGTGCGCAAAATATTCAACTAACGGACAGACAGTTGAAATCGACATATATGACGAATCGAAGCTTAACGTCAATGTCAGTCGGTAACTCAGTTGTGTTTATATGTTGTCTGCGTCAGCCGATTATTCTACAATTCTTTAATTTGACATTACTGCTATATGCAATTTAAAAATAGTAAAGTACTTAAAATATAACCAGAATCGAAAATTTACTAAATATCTTGTTAAAATTACCCGCATGAAGTTACACATCACTGTTGTGTAAAGTTGAATTTTAGGAGAATATTGACATTTTAAGAGAACAGGACTATGACACAAAACTTACACAGTTATATTTTTCCGGCAAGTTTCTAAGCCACGAGATATTTAAAATGTTTTTTACGTACTGGATATTTAACAAGAATATTCTGTAACCTTAATTCAGTTGTACAGTATCCGATCGTATGAAAAGTGACAGAAGTTTTGTACCTGCTACTTACAGAACTTGTTCTGTCTCTCCTGCCTCTGCAGATTCTACCTGTTTCATTTGTAATATTTATTATTCGAATGTCAATATTCAAAAAGCTTAGGACTGTCAAAAATACGCACAAAAATATTTTGTAGTCGACTGACGGCGGATTTTTTAAAAGAATTGCAAAGTATGTGACAATTATTTTATAAACAATGATCAAGATAATGGAATTAGTATTGCTTAAAGCAAATTGCTATCAGTTAAGATCTATACGTTCAGTATGTATTAAAAACAGACATTAAAATATGAATATTTTAAATTGAATCCGACAGAAAAATAGGTTTTTACACTAATAAACTAGATTCATATTTACGCACCATTTTTAATCCATTTTGTATGTGCGTGTTTTAACTGATAACAGTAATATACTTAGAAACAATAGGACTGAATATACTTCGGATCAATAGCTGGATAACAAAGAGCAAACTAAATGCCTAGTAGCGTTGTGATCTGTACATGGGTCAAATCTTGTTACGTGTTTGTATGCTAAGGAATCACCATTGCAATAATAAATAGTTTATATGTAGCTTGGATTGTGTTGTCCTTCAAAGTTCTTTTGGGGTACACTGTAATAATTGACTACCTCATTGGTCCTGTTGGTTACAAGCACGATTGCCGATAGAGAGGTCCTGGGTTCAAATCCTGGATTGAGTACTATTGAATATTTCTAAAATTAGAATTTCTAGTAGAGCTCGGAGTCTGGATTTGTGCCTGGTATATGGGAATAGACTCACCACCTATTTGATGTTGGGACGTAAATGCAACTGACGAAACATGGGAGTGTACAACACTCCTCGGCCTACCTCTTCGGGGATTACAGGTGTGATGCTATGTTTTTCTGTAATAATTATCTATTTTTGTCGTGAATCTGGCACTATACATTTTTCAAATTTGTTACTGCAGCTTCAAGGGGATTCTGATTCTTCTTAAACAACTAAATCATAGTAGGTTTTTGACTTATTCAACCAAAAGGACTAGTTTATTTTTTTATTTTTTCTTACATCTCCAGATGTCCCACAAAGTGTTTGTATATGGAACCCTCAAACAGCATGAACCGAACCATCACTGGCTGACTAACCCTGACCATGGTGTGGGGAAGTTTCTTTCTGCAGGTGTAACGAAGACAAAATATCCATTGATTATTGCTACAAGATATAACATACCATTTTTATTATACAGTCCTGGTGTTGGATTTCACGTAAAAGGTAAATGTTTATTTGGTTAAAGAGTCATACTATCATCTTCATCATCATCATCATCAGCCCATTTCCATCCACAGCTGGCCATAAGCAGTATCAATATGTTAAAAGCTAAATAAAATTGATATTATTCCACAGTAAACATACATAACATCACACCTGTAATGCCCGAAAAAGTAGGCAGCTGAGTGTAATACAGTCCCATGTTTCACCAGTTAATTATTCTACAGTAGACATGTGCCTCAATATTCAGAGTTAAAACAGTAAGCTTGATATTAGTACAACATACACAATACAACAAAAACCTTCTTTTCACCAGGTGAGGTCTATGAAGTGGATCACATTATGCTTAGTAAATTGGATATTCTTGAAGACCATCCAAATTACTATATAAGAGAGATTGACGATGTTGTTATTGATAAAGGGTGAGATATTCTATTATCACTGAGTTTGTTTGATTATTACAATATGTCTTTTAAAAACATTATAACATTGAATAAGTTCTGTATGATCAATGCGTAAATTATTATAAATAAATCTATGTAGAATAAATTTTGTGTGCTTTTCAGCTAAATGTGATTATATCTTATACCCAGCCTCAATGTTTCAGATGTCAATAATATGATAATAATTATATATATATGTTTCATTGTTGTACACAATGGGTGGAGTTAATGTTTCTTGGTGTTGTCTATGAATCAATCCTTGGTGAAGGTTTTGTGAGAATTTGCAAAGGGTGTCTAAAACAATACAATATACCTACTCTTTATGTTGAAAACACTAAAGTTACCAGCAATAAGCAAGTAGTTATAACAACTTCTATGTATTATTGCATTTCTTTTATTATTTAGCAGATCATTGGAAAAAGTAACAATAAAGTGCTGGGTGTACTTCCTAAAGAACTTTAAGCCAGAGCTGCTATCCCGGCCTATGTTGGAGAACTACTCATCTACTGGAAGTCATGGATTGGTATACTTGGAAAGGTCTAAACGAGATCCTAGTTATGATAACTACCCAGAAGTTAAGGTTTGATGTTATTTAAGTAGTCAAGACCACCCACAAAGTGACTACTTGTGAATATTTGAATTAACAGATTATATCAATGTATATAACTGGTTGCAGAAATCGTAATTTGTAGGAGAAAATGGTAGAGCTGCATTCAACCTGTGAAGTTCAACTATCATACTCTTGGTAAACTGATATTATTAACTGGATGTCCCAATTTTGAAATGATTATGTGAAAATGTGTTCTGCACATAAGTGTAATAATTGTTATGAATTCCATATTTTAGAACATTCCATTATTATTTACCTCTGAGCCCCCATATTTTATTCAATGTTCAATGATTTATCAAAGATATTAAGATTTATTTACAACAACTATGCCATAATATTTATTCTCATGTCTCTTTTATTTTACAGTAACAATAAATCTACAATAGATGATCTAAATGAAGATGATGTTTTAAAGAAGTGATATTAAAAAAAATTCAAGTGTTTAAAAAAGAGGGAAAAGTATATTATAATGTACGACGATGACAGTATTGCCAGATGTAACAGTGACATGTAAAGTAAAAGTAAAATTGCTACATTTAATGTACTTTATCATTCCTTGTTATTAAATTGAATTTGTTACGAAATAAATTATTGTTTTGAGCACACCATTCTGTTTTTTCCTTTTTTTTTAAATGGTAATTAAGACACTACATATTCATAACTATAAAAAGCACAGCCAATACTAGACAATATATTCTCTTTTTAAATAAGCTAATGCTCTGTTTCTGTAAATGTCCATGTGTAATTCACATTGTAAGTTATGATTTTATATTATATTATTTCGTTGAACAATGAAATTGAATACGTCAGATAGATCTCGCAAAAGGTATCCAAATTTACTAGGTGACATTGTCACTTTAACAAAAAAATTGTGCGTGCGAAGTGTTGATAGGTTATGTTAACGTAAACAGAGTTGTATCCAAAGCAGATCAAGTATGGATTTTGCCAGGAAACAACTGGAAAAGTATGGCTGGAGTGACGGTAATATGTTATCACTGTTTTCTGTTAGTATACTTATATAAGTTTTATAAATGAAATATTTAGTATTCCATTTATTGCATTATTTTTCATGTCAGCCCTTTTTGTTGTTCCCCCGTTGAACGCGATTCTCCTCTTACAATGATAAGTGTGACCATTGGTTGTCACTCTCGACAAAGTATGTACTGGTCCATCACAGGTTTTAAAGGACATTGTGGAGAAATTTAACCTGTGTAGGTAACAACACAAAGTTTGCCTTTATCCTCACCGTAGATACTTGAACAATATACACATAGAGATAAGAATGAGATTTAAGTGGACAATACATGTAGTGGCTGGAAACATCTGTTTTCATGCTACAGCCCTAAATCTATTTTTTCCATTTAGGCAAGGGACTCGGCAAAAACGAAAATGGCATATCTGAAGCGTTAAAACCAAAGATGAAACGAAGTATGACAGGTGTTGGTCATGATGCAGCTGCAGATTTCACTGAGCATTGGTGGAGTGCTTTGTATGATAAAGCTGCTAGTAATATTGAGGTACATATTTCTATATTACTCTAGATTGTATATAAAAGTTCATAATTGAAATATACATTTATGTTATTACCCAAAAACGAATAATTAAAAATGCCAAATCCAGCATTTAGTCCTTGAAAAAAATTTGAATTTTGATAAAATACAATACTAATTATCAGCTATGCTCAGAAATGATTAAATTACTGAAATAACCTAACACAACATCACACTGTATTTCAAATTTAAAGATGACTTAGCCTTGACTGATTTCTGGGGAACTGCTGTGAAAATGATTACAATTTTTAATTGTTTAAAATATACTACAAGTTATGTGCACTATTTTAGGTTAAAGAAAAGGATGGTGATACAAAAAATATTATAGCCAAAGATGATTCAGGTTTTGAAATCACCAACAGCACATGGAAGTTAAAGAAGAAATTTAAGTCCTCTGATCTGAAATCTCAGAAACAGTATAAGGACTTCTTTGTCAAGACTGTAGTTCTAGGCAGCGGTGGTAGTAGACTTCAGAGAGTGAAGGAGAGCGATTCGGAGGAAGATGACGTGAAGGAGGATGTAATCAAGTTAACAGATGAAGAGCTCTTTGCAGCTTGTGGAGGTCGCACTGCACACAAGTATGTAAAAGATTCCTGGAATTTAGTAAAAACTTCAAGGTCTTGCATAGTTTGTCTGTATATGAGTTTGTACTAGTGAATACTTAGGTCTCCTATATTTGTATTAACCACAAGACAAGTTGTCTAATTATAGATGGGAATTTAGAATAAATATTCATCTATGCAAATACAGTTTCACACTATATTCTAGTCACTGGAAATGAGCATGGGAGTACCAATTTGCAACACTTTGTTTTGTCTAATGTGCATAATATGTACTGGCTTCCCAGTTGTTCAAGCACTTGCAAACAGGACTGCTAATTAAAGGTCCTACGTTCGATCCCCAGGCATTGTTGGATTTTTTAAATTCCTTGTTGTGTCAAGAGTCATAGTTGTAACTGGTGAAACGTGGTGTTCTGTACGCCTCTGTTTATTTCTTCGGAGATTACAGGTGTAATATTATTATGCATATAATATAAGTAATTTTTATAAGATGGTTGTTTTATTTTATTTTTGCAGAGGAGCTCGTCATGGACTTAAAGCGTTAGGCAAATTGGCAAGAATAGAACAACAGGAACAGTTATTACTCCAGCAAGAAAAATTTAAAGGTTACAGTCATGCCAAGAAGTATATAAAGAATAGGTCTACTCAAAGGGGTGTTTACAAAGATATCAATTTGAATAGTGATGAAGTGCCCAAGATTACAAAGATAAAAAAGAAAAAGAGACATTGTTTAAAAGAAGAAAATTATGAAGGAGTAAAAGAAGACATCAATATAAACTGTAATGATACTTTACCAGCTAAAAAGAAGAAAAAGAAAAATACTAAATGTGCCAGTAATGAAAATGATGAAGCAATTAATATTGACAATATGGCTTTAAGTGTGGCGCCAAGAAAATTAAGTAAGAAATTAGAGAATGTTACCATTGTAAGTAATGGAGATTTTAATAGTTAGAGTATAAAAAATTCTGAAGCAGAAGTTGATATAGAAATTGAAAATTCAACTACAAAAACTGAAAAACTTAAGAGGAATAAAAGAAATATAGCTAGTAATGAAGATTGTGTTATTTATAGTGAAGTTTTAAGCAATGAAGTCACCCATAAAAAAAGGAAAATGAACAAACTGATATGATTTTATTGCATTATTTGTATGTATCATGTATTCAAATCAATAAATTATAAATTTCATTGTATCGTTTTACTTGAATTGAGTTCAGAAAATATTTTTTAGACTGCATTTTAATATGGGTTTTAGACGTGATAACGTCTTATAAATCGATGAAAAGCGGCTGGACGGACGAAAACGTGTCACGTTCCGCCTGAGCCTGAGTGTGCAAGCGCAAGCGCGAAACAAGCGATAGAGAGGCACGATCGGCCCAATCATTGGCATGTGAAACATTTATCTCTTTTCTCGCGTGACGTCAGAGTTAGCCATGGATTTTACTTTTTCAAAACACACTTGAAACACTCCCCTTGATTTTGTACTTTTCCTATCATCTTCCTATCCTTAACAGAGTAACGAAGATTGGAGGATCTTAAATATAATACATGTATATAAATTGTAAATAAACTGTTAATAGCACATTGTTACTTGTAATTAATCTGTATGATTTAAGTAAAGGAATATTAGAATTAACGAGTGTAAATAAATATTAATTTATCGAAAAAAATGTAATTTTCAATTAACTCCTTTGTATTATACAAAATAATGATAATTCAATGATAACAATTCAATCAATTCATACAAGTATGCAATTTTGCACAAATGTTTATTTATGAAGTTACTACGTGTTATTATGAAGTGTCGCCTTAACTTTACAGACACTACATTTTTTTAGTCCTTGATTTAATACTACCTGCCTATATGTTCTACTTGATTATTATGTGCCTTAATTTAAAAGTCTAAATGTAAGTTATGATCTGTGGCGATTGGACAAGGTGATTGTGTATGCGCGCGTGTGTTATGTGTGATTAAATAATAAATTATTGTTTAAGTTAAGGTAATGAGCATGAATATTTTATATAATGTTAACATTGCATGTTGGAAATAGATCATGGAAGTGTCAATGTCAAAATCGAAAGTTGTCAAATCTGACAGTGTATTAGGACAAATAGATACGTTTATACGTGAAAATGTCGAATAGTTCATTAACGAAAATATTAGGCATTGATAAGGTATTTAAACTCTTCACCATAATTCAACAGAATGGTGGAATACGCGCTAGTCTGTTCAAACTTTACAGGTAAAATCGTCCACAGTTATTATGTAATTTGTTGAGGTTATGTTATTGAATATGAACCAATCTTTATATAAATGCCAATTGTCTTAAATAACACAAAATTAAAAAAGAAGAACTAAAGGTAATCAACAATAGGTTGTAGCTTGTTGATGTTTCATGGTTTTGAGTACGGGTCTTTATTTGAGGAGTTTAATAAAACCAAAATGATGGTTATTTGTTGACAGTATAACATTTCAAATCCTATATAGGTAGGTTGGATTTTGCAATTTTAATAACGTACTCCAATAGTCTCATTCTCCCAACCTTTGTCCAGTTCGGTAGCATAGGACCTTGAATAGTAGCAGTCATTGGTAACTGCCATTTGTCTGTTTGCTAGTTTCTTAAATAAAAATGTCCATTAAACATGTAAACATTTTTTTTTTAATGTGCCATTGTCGCTGGTCGAACTAACCGGGTCTTAAAATACATTTAGAAATGTAATTTTACCTGAAAAGTTTGTGTTTGGCAAAATTCATTGTATGTGTTTATGTGTATCTTCAGCTACAAACAAGCTAACTTTAGATATTCCAGGTGTCACTTTTGGTAATAAAAAAATTCTATACAAGTATGTAATTATATGTACAAGTGTGATTTATCAGCTGTTTGGTTCTTATGGTTACAATGCTACAGGCTCCACATGGTTTATGGTCAGATGGCTGTAGGTGGGGACATCCCCTGCATAATTTTAAATTATTTTGACTACTTGAAATCTGTTCCCATAAAATTCTGTTTAAGAAACTCTTAGGCCTGTTAAGTATGTACTTCAGGACTGCATGGCTAACACACTTTATTTATCAAGAATTTGAGATACAGTTGCTTTTTTTCAGGCAAGATGACCTGAAAGATGGGACACTTGTTGGTGAAGATAAATTCGGTAATAAGTACTATGAGAATCCCCGCTACTTCTTCAGCAGGAATCGCTGGGTGGAATACTCCGATAAGTTCCACATGGATTATGACGGTAGTCAGGTATAATAGCTGTTTATATTTTGCATGTTTCCCTGTGTGTGGATGGTGGTGATAATACTCCAAAATATTTTATAGTGGAGCAGAGGGGTACTGGGCTAATTTGAACTTATTCGTCAAATAAGACAGACTTAGTCTTTCATGGCTTAACTTTTGTTACCACTCAATAGCAATTTAATCTATGAAATCATCCATCAAGGGATAAACCAACCCAACACTGTTCACCTTAATATTAATTGAACCAGGTGTAATGATATATTAAGTATTCCTTCATTAACTCTACTACTCCAGGACGGATCTGTGGTGGTTCATTTACATTGCTTTAATATACTCAGTTTCTATATATAAAATGTATCGCTAGGATTAGAGGTGTTCCTTAATTCTATGTAACTACACATTTCTGTACTCAAGGCTTCAGTTATAGTTGAGATTGGAGAAGTGTGTAATCAACACTTCCGTCTGTATTGTTGCTTGACATTGAATTTATTACTAAAAGAAGTGGAAAAAGTTCAGGAAAAACTTACATTCTACCTGGCTCAAGTTTACATGAACCCTTTTAGTATTATAGGCCCTTTTAATACCATACCTGTGGTACTGTCCCATCTAAGTACACATTAAGGTTTTTCTTTATGTAACTTTAGGAATATGCTCTATATCAGATTACAAGCGATTGATCTAGTATTTGATAATAATATGTTGATAACCAATACTTGATCTTACTTTCTTATAGGCTTTTATGTGTATAATTACAGGTGCCCGCTGAATGGTTTGGCTGGCTGCATTACAAAACTGATCTTCCTCCTCATCAGGTGAGGTTTTATGATTTTTATCCTCAAAGATATCAGAAAGTAAATTTTTATTCGCTTTCTGATATCTTTGTATCTGAAAATAGTGTATCTTATTTTGATACAATGTGAATGGAATTACATAAGTCTCATCGTTATACTTTTATATGTAGTAAATTTTTTCAATGTAACACTGAGTTTCTGCTGAATTCTATTTACACATTTTTTAAGTAGTAAGCGTTGATTGCGGTAGAACATCAGATATATGTGTTGTTAACAAGTAGGCTTAGTTTAGTTGACTTGTGTTATTTTGGGAGTGGTGATAGTTTATTATAGTTTGACCACAAGGGCTGGCCTGCGCTTTAGGTACCCGGTGTAAGGTGCTGGAGTTGAAAAGCCTGCTTCAGTTTGTAATTTTGCTGTAAACATTCTGTAAACGTCATACAAACACAAGGTGAAATATCCAAGGATGGATCATGCTCTATGTTGTGATAAGAAAATCACCATTTAAAATGTAGTTGAACGTAACATCACACCTGTAATCCCCGAAGAGGTTGGCAGAGGAGTGTAGTACACTCCCACG
>DWEG01000341.1:0-11617 GCA_018245845.1 Apyrrothrix hygieia | reverse complement strand
GATATATATAGTCGCTTGAGCCATGTATCTAGTTGCGAGCCAGCTCCCTGGAATTATAGTCAGCGTTGTGCATTCACCTGCGCGCTGAAATTACACGAAGCTGTGTAAACACGTGTCTCTGAACAGATAGTCCCGGGCCTGATACGGCAGTAACTATTCACATATTGCCAGTAATGTAATTTTGCCAAAGTAAACTCCCTTCTTTGTTATAGAAATTCTAATCGCGTCAGTTTCACGTTTTAATATCTCGATATAGGTAGGTTCTTTAATGTTTGCCAAACATAAAAATATGTTCGCTTGTTTAGTATTCTATTTAATTATTTTAAATTCGTAACATCAAAATAAATTTCAATTAACATTATAATAAGCTCGAGCTAGATCAAGCTATTTCGTTGCTGATCGTTTTATGGAAATTGAATAGTAAACCAAATCGTATTGTAATCCTTTATGACGGTGACCTTATTTTATATTGGTGAGTATCAAGCTCGGTTTTAGGTAAAACAACCGAATAGCAGAACATTAATAGGTTTAAGTCGGTTGCGGGCATAACACCATAGAATTGAGAAGTAAAATAATTACCTACTTTGAAAAGCGTGAATTGCAGCCGCTCACGCGAACATTTCTTATTATTTTGTAGTTAGCGTCGTAATTAAACGTAAATTATACCGAATTGGTATTACTTATGCCCTTGCAACCTCATTATAGTGATGATGACTGCGTACTACTTAGTGGTTCTATTTTGGTTCTGTAAGAACGGCACGATAATAAAGGAAAGTGAAATCTGGCTGGCAATATTATAATATTATAGCTAATAATAATATTGTATTAATATAGCTTTCTAAGTACAACTTACTACAAAGAGTTTTTCTGAGCTTCGTTTATTACTAAGTCGCCAGTCAGAATATACACGTCTATGATAGCAAATTATCCTGCAACCTTACAGCATTGCGCAGTGATAATAATATGACCTCTTTAAATATATGTATATGATAGCTATTAGAATGCCCACCCCGCATTCCCAGTGTGGGGATTGCGGACAAAAACCCTCATTGAAAGTGCGCAATCCAGCCCATTAGAAGAGGCCTATGTTCAGCAGTGGCCTGGTACAAACTCAGGATGTAGTTTAGGAAAGCGGACAAAATAGAAATATCTCGTGTGCGTTTATTATCTAAAATTAATATGGAATATAATATGTACAGCATAATACATGTATTACAATAACATTGTAAAAGCAAGGAATGTGTTACTAACAAAATTGTTCATACGGTAGGCTCCATATCTCTTATAAATGCGACTATGGGCGGACATACTTTGTTTCAGTGAAAGCGAAGAGGAAATTTTTAAAATACAAAATTTACCATAGGATTTTTCAAAAGTCCGAATCTTTTAAAGTATTTTTTGCTGTAGTATTTTAATTATACGAAGCGGACGAGCCGGCGCATTGGGAAAATGTTGCGAATAAATAAACGCTGTCATCGCTAATAGACGTCAATCGAATAATCGTCTGATTGTTGTGACCTCTGAGTCATATAAAAATATTTTCCATTTATATGATAATCAATTTTGTATGCATGATAAAAATACATAATTTGCGCTTCGGTCCATAACATGAGGTGTGCAGTATCCTTTAATTACCAAATAATTATTTTTGGCCCTAGGTCACACTGATGTCATATATCATGGAACGAAGCGTTTCCTGTTTAGCATTTGAAATTTTATTGAACTCCTTTAAACCTAATCAATTCCAGTTATGGGTTAAAAGGATCTGAAGGATTGGTATTTGAGAATACCTAGTTTGCGGTCGGATCGAATGTGGATGTACCTACTGAATTCCTTAAATGTTCCGAGGTCTCACCTGAATCTATATATTGAACACCAGACCCTAGTTATAAATAGGAAAGAAGGTTAAATTTAATTAAGGAAATTCTTGCCCATAACTCTTAGTACTGGTATATTAATGTATCAATTCTTTGCAGTAAATTCCGAAAAGACGGATAAATGAGATTGACATTTAAGCTGATTTTTCCTAAAAGTACCTACTTAGCTAGATAAAGTGATCCTTTACAATAAACACATTTTAACACGGGCCTCACTTTTCACTAACGTTCCATATAATTGAACGAACTCCTTACACCGTTATGTCTTGATACTTAAAACTAAAATATACTCTTAAATGTATTGCAGTAGCTGATAATAATATTGTCGCGGCGACCAAGAACATCGATAAATTATTGTATTGATAATCTACAAAAGCCTGATGGGAGTACGCATAGAAAAAAAAACAAAATTTCTGTAGATAGATATCTACTTTTATACGAGGAAAAATAAATGTATTTCGGTTTTTACCGCCTGTAGCTGATATCCGATCTCATGAAAAAGTGCAGACTGAAGAACTTGAAAACGGTAAATTATAAGGAGCCTATTGCGCTGCAAACTTTAAATCGAGGTTAATTTTAACCCTCATTTCATGAGACTCTTAACAAAATATAAAAGCAAGGCGAAATGGGCCCTTTGCACAAAAACGTGGCTCTCTCAATTCATTTAGAATTATGTCATTTAGTTTTATTTAGTATTATTTTAGTTTTATATATTACTGTTTTTATTTAAAAAATTAACATAATCAGCTATTTGCTTATATTTATAAGCCTAATCCACATAAGTGATTAGTGATAGGCGTAAAAGTAGTGATAGCCTAGTGATTTGAAATTCAGCGGTGTAAAATTCAAAATTTACTCCGGACCTCGGGTTCAAATTCTAGCGCGCGTTTCTTTAAAAATTGTGTGTTTTAAAATTAAATATCAATTGCTATAAAACAAGAAGCTAGAAAACATCGTGAGGAAACTTGCACACCATAAGGTTTATAACGCAAAAATGTTTTCTAGGCGTGTGAAGACTGCCAAACCGCACTTGGCCAGCGTGGTAAACCATGGCCTTAATCGTCTTATTCTGAGAGGAGACTCTTGTCCAAGTTGATTATTCGAGTATTGTTCATAATGTTTGGACAGTTTGAAAAATGCCCATATTAGAAGGCAATATGATAATAACTATTGAAATAGTTAAATTGACCAGGATTTATGAATAAGACGACGTTACATTTACACGACGGAATAATAAGAAACGTTTTATTAAATTATTTTAATGAACGGTGCTATTTTTACGAATAGTACTCAAATGTCAAATTAAAAATATAAAACAAATCTTAGTTGTAACCGCTCCTCATTCCTTCCTTCTTCTTCTCCATCCCTTCTTTTCATCCTTCGTCTCCTTCTTCTCCCACTGCTTTTCCCCCTATACCCTAATCCTAATCTTTACATAATCCTTATCTTCACCACCTCCGCCTCCGTTTCCAACCTCTCTTCACCACTGTACTACTTAGAAAACATACTACGCCAAACATATTTATTTATTGATTACAGACATACCAACAGCATAACACACAAAACATTTAAATTAAGGAGGTACAAAACGGTAGTTTGCACTGGTATGCATGCCAATTATAGGCGTGTACAACATTCGCTTAAAAACTACACAAGTATATACAAACGTATTATAACAGTAGATGACAAATAAGCTTAGCAGACGTAAAATTAGGTTTTTTCTCAGAGTCGGGCATGTGTCATTGAACGAATCAAACTTTATATAAATCTTCCCTGTTAGCAAAGTCCGGTATTTTATTTGTAACAAAATGTTTTAGTGTAAGCATGTTCAATGTATAAAAAAGCGTTATGCCTTTATAAGTATGAAGAATATCATGGAGGGAGTCGCATACTGCATGTTTAAGCCGGCTTCTTTGATTCTCTTTTAATTACTGTAATGTAGAACTTGGCTGTCGGTTTCATATCATTGTCCATATTAACAAGTTCGCATTTTAACGCAACGTCGATTGTAATATTAGCGGTTGTGTAGAATATAAAGTTTATTGGTAGCCAATCCATCAGAGTCACATTACTGCGAGATATCCGCTTTACAAATTTCGTTAGACATTCAAATAAATAAGCTTATGAATATGCGATTAAGCGTTGCTTGTTTTAAATCATTAAGTAAAACTCGCATCAAAATTTGACTCCTTTTATTTTATTCAGTCTTTACCAAGCTGTAACGAGTATTAGAATTTATGTTGTGTCATAGACGGTATATTTCTTATGACGATTTCACCTCTAATAAACAATCAATAAAGCAAAATGTATAATAAAAGATTTGCAAATTACACTACTAATGTATATTATGGTATTTGTTTTTTCAAACTGCAAAGCCAATTTTTCTGCACAACCTTTAACTAATTTGATTTAAGTGACTAAAGAACACACGCAGGACTTTAATTTAATTTATTGTTGGTAACAACTCATTGTTTGCAATCAACAAACATCAAAACGTTTAATAAATGTCCGTTAGTTCAGCAAACAGTGAAGCCGATGGTGTGGAATATTGTTCTACCAGCGGCTCTCGCGGACTGCCAAAAGGTTTATTTGTTTACGTCTGTATTTAATTTTGACGGCCAATTTCAACAAAATGAACTTCAATTATAAAGACAAGGGAACCCATAACACAACAAATACAACATTTGGGTGGGTCGAAGCTTAATTAATTGCCTTGCTATCGATTTCTTTACGGACCCGTTAAAATCATCTTCCATCAAAAATGTAATAGAATCTTGGGTTAGGCTTCCATAATAAATTCAAATATTTGACCCTCTGAGGAAAACATGATGTAACATGTTTTAAGAATAATGTCCGAATTTGATTCTATAGTTCTAAGACATTCTTTGTAAATTGATTATATACTTCATCAATCACCAATTATGGTTATTTTATACTGCGTGAATGGAAAAAGACCCAAGGTTAAAAAGAATAGCATAAAATATAATGAGTTATTATGCCCTAAAAAAATTATTGCCATAGTCTCCTATGTTTTACTTAAAAATGTAAACTTTAAGCTATTCGTCAATTTTGTCATATTGATAAGATTTTTATAGGTATTTTGCCATAGATTGAGGCACTTCATTGCTTCGACAAAATGCATTGCTTAATTTTGAAGCTTAAACTAAGAATGTTCTTAACAATAAGATTGTGACAATTCATATAGTATTAAACGAACTTTTACATTATCTATAAAATAATAAAAGTTACGATGTACAGTTGTTATATTTTGCATTCAAAAATCAAAATATTCAAACAATGTAGAACTATAAGTGATTTATTGGAAAATACGATAAAACCTTTTATATATTGCAACCTGTGTTCAGCTTTGTATTAAATAGGTCAAATGGAATCTATGATTTAACGTAGAGCTTCATCACAAAACTAATATCAAGAAATGATAGAGAAAGGAATTTCCTCTAATTTCTCTTATAAATGCTCGTTCATAGGTTACAATGATCGTTACCTCCAAAGAAATTTCGGGTACTACCACCACGTCACTAATTATACACACGTAAAGTGTGTATAATTAGTGACGTGGTGGCTTATCTAATTTTAATTTGAATCCATCAAAATCAAATTAATCAGTTATAGGTATATAATTTGTGGATAAAGGCATTTTCAAGGAACTGTTTAAAATGACATATGTGTTCTTGCATCCTTGTTATTTCTAGTGCACGTAACTACCCTGATGGGAAACACAGAACAATGTCTAAATTAACCGTAATTTTATCTTTTCTAGAGCTATACAGAACAATTTCAACGTAGTAAAACTAGGGTACTGATGAATGGATTAATTTGGTAACATCAGGTGAAAAGGTTATATTGAAATACATATCAAGGATTGTTTAGTGTCAAAACATAGCAAAGTAAAGCGATATTGATAAATAAACATGAGAATTAAACAAACACAGCTGGTTATATACATATGATTAAAATCCATCTGTACGAAATAGAACCAATTCTTGTAACTTACCTAATATTGTAATTATATAAAATTGCCATTTTCCTGTTAACTAAACTTTTTGCCATCATTAACAGCCTATACATTACAGCTGGACGTTAGCCATCACCCATCCAGCTTCTGACCGCATCTTTTCGCAGATCTTCAGCCTATCTGTCGTTAGGACGTTTTACAACTAGTTTTGCGAAGTTCCTCAAAAACTTGATTACCCCAACGATTGTCAGTTCTTTGCCAAATGTGGTCACCCTCCTGCTATATTAAGTGCTATTTTAATTTAATTAAATTTAATTCCTAACTTTTAATGTTTTTAATTGTGGTTTTTCGTTGAATAGTTTCGTTGCGGATCCCGTTCCCTTGCGTTCAAAGAAATCAAAGCTGGTTACACAGTAGGTTTGTTGAGTGACTTTGAGCTGGCGGGCTTTACTCCGGAAGGTTGATCTAGTAATAGGTATTTTCGTAGGTGTGCATTAAATATACAGATAAATAAAATTAAAATTTCAATGCAAAGTTTACTTCGCACGCCTGTATACTGCTTATGATAAAACTTAACTTAACTTAAAATTCTGGAAAAAGAATATAAGCTACGTAAAAGAATTGCATTAGTAATCTGCCAATATATGTATATGTTCATATTTTCTACGTTTATTATTTTGTTATTGTTATATTAGAATATTAAACAAAAAACATACATGTGTAAAGTTCTTACTTAAAAAACTTTATAATTTTAGACCGAAGTATTACTACCGCCATCTATATACAATTTCTCGTACTACTAAGTATTAAGCACCGTTTCAATGACCAGCGCAAACACCAAACCAAATTTACACTTAGTTTTACACGTTATAGGTAGATGTCACTACTATTTTGGCATGTGAAAATAAGTAGCTTAAGTTCATAACAGTATGGCATTAAAGCTAAAATAACTTATTTTCGGATCTTGAATCACTACGTGAATATTTCTCAATATGTTATGTACAAATAAGTGTGGGTACATAATCTTTATATCTCTAGAAAAAGTACAGTTATTTATGTGATTATTTTTTTATAGATTAAGTTTTAAGATCTTGAATATTCTCAGTTTTAAATGAGCTTTGAGCAGTGATGGCAAGGTCCTAATAGTCAGCCAACACGAAACGAAATTTTTATGTTATTTTTTCAGACTATGCGCCACATTGCCGAGCACGAGCTTGTCCGGTAATTGCGAGATACACGTGGCATACTCCGCTATACTGCTCCAGTGTGAATAGGCGGAAATACGTATTAGTAGCGAGCCGGTCTGTTGAATTATTTTTAACGTGCCCGGAGAAGTATGAAAACGCAGCAATTTTACCTCCAGCAATTACACCGTTTCCAGGTTTTGACCAACGTTGCTACACTTTTCGAATCACTACAAGCCTAAAACCACATAACGGACTTAAAGCCATACATGAGCTTATGGCTTTTTATATCGGATCATAAATCATCAAGAGACTGAGAGACATTTCATTGCTAAGAGACATACTTAAAAATATTTAGTGCAAAAATGAATGAAAATAAAATTTTGTTAAAAAAACAAAATATTCATTAATCTTTAACTTTTCGAATATTTTAAGTTGCACTCCTACGATCGCCACTTTAGATGATTCGCAAAATATAATAATTGTTATTGATATTGGTTTATATTGCCAATGTGTAAATATGCGTTTATTTAGCGGTCGATAGCTCGTGAATCTCCAAGCTCCATAATCATGTCAGAAAGAAAACATCAATCAAACTTTTATTTGTTTCTATGGCACGTAGGAAAAGCGTTGATTAGAAAACCTCTACGTATAATAGTAAGTAAATAACCGTAAGTAGTGCTATAGTCATTGAAAAGCAAAATCTGATAATCACATTAGCGTCTACGTGTCAGTTTTACTCTTTACGGTTCACTTTGCAGGTAAGGTCTTGATATTCGTCAAATTATCACGTCTAATCGTGTATCCTTTCGCTGTTGCTAACTTCATTTTGCATGAATTTTATGTACGACGATCTATTTACTTACGTATATAGCTCACAGATCAGATAAATAGGTCAGGTTCTGGCTTATACGAGAGCTTACTGAGAGAGGTACTGGCTTATAAGAGTCTTCGAAAGCACGACTGGTCTGTAAGGATGGAGATAATTAGCACGGAGCTCTCTACATATCCCGTAAGGGACCTGGCGTGACGATATAACAATTATAATAAATAACACTCAAATAATACTTATTGTATATTAAGTATATAAACTTAAGTGGTTGCCTTGCAATGAAGTACTGACCACCTCGTTTCAGGATGCCCAACTATTTGACGCCAAATTAACTCAGTTAACTTTATTTTTTAGTTATCTGCGATGCTGAACACTACGGAATAAATTAAATTTCGCAATTCTAATGCCTTTTCCATCCACAGTTACAGAGCTTTAGCAGTTAGGCACCAACAAAAATTGTTTTTGTAGTAAAAGTGAAAAATATGTCTTCATAAGGTTGAAACTTTAGTCAACTCCAAACTGGAGCCGGGCATATAGAAAGCTTCACTTTAAATAGTAACTGGATCCCCTATTTCCTAGCAAATGTTGGAGTGGTTACTGCGTAGCCAGTCTCTAGTCCACCAACATACCGTCAACGGCACAGCAATGCAATATGCAGGATGAATAGCGTAAGAGACATAACAGTTCCTTGAGATACACTAATGTTAAGGGCCTCCATGTCTGAGCATTAGCTATGATCCTAATACGTTGCCCAGACAGAAGTATGCTCCAAATTTTGGTCAACCTGTCGGATGGACCCTAGGATCGTAATTTTAAAAGATCTATTCCTATAATCCTGTTAGACTTTTTAGTTACGGAAAAAGATAAACTTAGTGTTAAGTGGTTACGTAAACGTAACATTCATATTTAAGGGTTAATTGACTTATTTATTTATTTTTTTGGAAAAAAAAATTCATTTTCGTTTTTATCAAATATAATACGATGCAAGTCAAAACATGCTTGACATCGAGCTACGGACATTTCAATGTTTGAAAAAAGAACACCTATAAAATATCTAAATTAAATACTAAATGGGGATATGTAATGGTCTCGCACAGCCGTGTATCAAGTTTCTGTTTTGACTATAAAAATTCTCCACAACAAAGCAATTTTCTATAAATGTCAATTTTCTGGGGTCAATTATTGTCAATTAAAGTATAATTTAATAATTGTCTACTAGTAGTTGTCTATTCGTACCTAAAGGTCAAATATCGTCAGTCCTCTTTAGATTAGATTATGATTCTTGAAACAAACAAAAAACATGAAATCTCGTGTAATATTTTTTTACTAACACAATTTTCTAGCACTAACTACAATAGTTAAATATAGTTAAACATTAAAAAATATGTTTAGATGCAATATGCAAGAAATAAATTTTATTATTTTATTTGTCACGGCAGTTCACCGAGCACATAATTATTATAGGTATGTACGTACGTAAGACGTGTATCAATTCGTCATGACTGCTAAAATGATAATTTATAATATGTTGTGGGCTCTCTCAAATGCTCAGACAGAGTAAACGATTTGAGATTATACAAGATTAACATAACCGGACATGAATAGATCGTATTTATGTCAGGAAAGATATACCTTGGTTCATTGAAAACCTTATGTTAGCATTAACATTTTCGAAATGAAATGTGTACAGTAATTTTAAATAAATCCGGCTGAATCATTTCAAAGGCAAAAATTGAATAAGTATTTAAACTCTCCACGATGTAATACGAATTCTACGTAGTTGATGAATCGTTGTTACTAAAGGTTGAGGTTTTCTTAATTAACATCATAATGCGTATAATGGGAAGTGTTTACATTTGACATTGACCGGAACTTAAAGCTTTATGTTAATTTAATTTATTTTTATGACCCTAAGCGTTATGCCCGTATCGAGTATGTTAACCTATTATCTAATATAATGATCCTTCAAGGTACTGTCGTTTTCAAGATTCGTAGCACCCACTTGTACATAAATCATTTCAAACTTAATACTTTATAAGAAATAAATGTGGATAGTTAACGTGGAATTTCATAGTTTTGGTAGGTATGTAAGAAAATAAGGTAGGTATGTATGTATGTAAAATCTACCCTACGAGCTTTCAGGAATTTAAACGCATAGTTACGGAGTCGCTACGCTACGTTGGCTATAGAACATCAGCAACAAAACGTTTGGACATAGGCCTTCTCTAAGGGAGTGTTGTCAATAATCCCCCTGCTGGGCATGCGAGTTGGGGAAACAATGGGTTATATAATCTTTTAAATCAATGGTATAAAGCGGAAGCGACTGAAAAGCAACGTTGACTTTTTGACGAATTACTTTACTAAAAGACATTTTGAGTTTGTATCAGGCTATTATTCTGGTGTACATAGCCTGAGACACGTGTTAGTAGTCAATGGAATATATTAGGCCGCCCTGAAGGTTCCGATTATTACAACATGATAACTATTGGCTATATGTCTTACGAAACACGGAAATGTTCGTGAAGATTTTCTATTATAAGTCACCTATGCAGAGATTAACTAAGCCCAGTATTGCTTAATTTGACATTATTGGTTACGATATATGATAAGATATATATACAGACTGGCCTTTATATATACGTCTGTATAATATATAAACATATACACATAATTCTAAGATTATTAGTAATTTATGTTAAAAATTTAATAAGACTGAAACATAAATTAAGTAGACTGTTTAATAACATAAATATTTAATAGGCTTACCCCCTATTCCATTGTGGGACGTTAACGTAACTTGTGAAACGTGGGAATGTACATATTACGCTCCTTTGCCTATATTTCCGGGGTTATAGGCGTGATGTTATGTTTTTATTGAATAATATAATATCGAAAGGTTACGATGAAAATAGAAAAACAATGAAAGCAGTGATAGTCCAGTAGTTAGAAATTTAGCCTCTCACTCCGGGAGCCCGGGTTCAAATCCTGGCGCCCACCTGTTTACAATAAATTTAAATATCACTTGATATAACGGTGAAGTAAAACAGCGAGAGGAAAACTGCACACCCTTAGAATTTATAAAAAAAATGTTTTCTAAGGCATGTTAAGTCTGCCAACCCACACTTGGCCAGCGTGGTAGACTATGGCCTCAACCCTCTCATTCTGAGAGGAGACCCGTGTCCAGCAGTGGAACGACAAAAATGGTCGGGAGAAAAAAAACGATGACAATTATACTTACACTAAGTGTTTTAATATTTATCTCAATACAAAATGAGTGGTGATTAAAAACAAAATATCCCAGATTTAACCACCGCAAATCAACATCTACAGTTTACTAATATGAGTATACTTTGACAACAGTATTGAAAAGAGTGTTTTGCTTTTAATCCTTAATTCATAATGAGTATTCAATGCGACGCCGTTAAATCTTTTCGGTAGTCGGATATCCTTACATCTTATATCGAACTCTTTCATAATACGACTGGCCTGATGTTCCAGGTTAGTGAACCTGCCTGGTGAGCCAAGGGTCGTGGATTCGATTCCCACTCGGAACAAATATTTGTGTTTTGTTCAAGTATTTGTTCTATGCGTATATGTATAAACAAATGATTTATGGAAGTACATATTTATGTATTTAAAACGAAACATCACGCCTGTAATCCCTGAAGAGGTAGGCAGAGGAGTGTAGTACACTCGCACGTTTTACCAGTTACGTTTACGTCTCAATATGGAATAGGTGGTGGGTGTA
>DWEG01000340.1:0-11631 GCA_018245845.1 Apyrrothrix hygieia | reverse complement strand
GCTGCGGCGCCTGCTGCTGGCGCACCTGCGCTACCGCGGCGCCGCGCCGCACGCCGCCGAGGAGGGCAAGTTCGCGCGGCGCGCGGAACAGGTGTGCCTTTGTTATTTATATACCAATAACATATAGCAAACTACTAATATGTTAAAAAATCTCATCAAACACAATTAAGTCATGGTGTTTCGTGGGATATATGTTATGAGCTGTAAGGGTTGGAAGCGACAGTGGATCAACAACTGCCGTAACGATCGGTCGCGTATTATTGGTACCAATCCCATATAATTCATATCGTGGGAAAACTGTGACTATTAATATAATTTTGAACGCTTTGCCAATAGCCCTCACCATCCATAGCTGCCCAGACTGGAGAAAGTAATTTGTACTTAGTTTTATTCCAGATTTTAATTAATGTTGGAATTCGAATTAACAACAGATGAAAATTACAATTAATGGTTAGCTAAAGGCAAATTTTGTAATTCATTAAGAATTGCAAAAGTATAAACCTAATAAGAGTTTCGAATTTCAATATAATGCTATCGATTGACGATAATTGCTGCAAGCTTTCTTTAAGCGGGTTTGACAGCGAAGCGATTTACCGTAGGCCGTGTTTAAAAAATGCCACATTTCGATGACAATGTCGGTGTCGGGTTGTCGGGCAGGTGGCGCTGAGCATCGCGCAGGTGGCGCGGCGCCTGGCGGCCCCGTCCAAGGAGGAGCTGCTGTGCGCCGCCGCGCGCCGCCCGCTGCACGTGCGCGTGCTGCTGCTGGACGGCAAGCAGCACGGGCTCGTGTTCGGGCCCGCCGCCACCGCCGACCACCTCGTCGCCATGTTGCGGGAGAAAATCGGCCTCAGTGACTCCGCCACCGGTAATTACGCGCTGTTCAGTTTTGTACGTCATTTCTTATTAAGACTCCTGTCGAGAACTCAGTCATCAGGAGAATGTAGTTTATTACATTGAAAATAAAAGTTTTTTTTTAATATGAGGGCGAACAGCAGTAAATTAATAATTTGTTGCCTTCTATTTACTTGCGTTATATTATATTAAAACCATTACTCAATTAGTTGCACCAAAATATTTAAAAAAAAAACATTTGAGCCGTCATGCGACGCCTGGTAGATGTGAAACATCGTGTTCGTACAAGTAACATGCATAAAAAACAAGATTATTACAGGAACTAAATATAGCTTATTTAAAAAATAAAGTATCCAGAATTGTGACTATATTTATTAAACATTTATTTACATTTAATGAAAAAATTCGATATTAATTTTCATTTTTCATCTGTGACTTCACTAATGGTCAATGATAACTGAAGTACGTTACAAAAGTATTGGATATAACTTTATCGAGATATCTCACAAATACAGCATCTGTTGCAATTGAAATTGGTTTTGAAGGAAAATCGTTAATGGCATTGATTCAGCTTCTGCAAAATTTACATTAAAATCTCCAGCTAAAATCAATGGTAGTTTATCTTTATTCGTTTTAAAAATTATTGAACCTCCCTGACTATAAGGAAATAATCTCTCATGAAAAATGAAATTATATCATCCATTTTGTTATTAGGTGAAATGTATACTACAATCATAATTAATTCACTTCCATCTTCTAGTTTAACATGTGAAGCGCCCATATTAATCTTTTCTTCTTTCTAACTGAAAAGTATTTATATCACGTCAGTTTATAATCACGTAACATAAAAACGCAACATCACAGCTACAATCCCCGAAGTGTTCGACAGATGCGTGCAGTACACTCCCATGGTTGATCATGTTTCACCAGTTAACTTTACATCCTACTATGGAATAGGTGGTGAGTCTATTGCTACTAATTACTATTAAAAATCTAGTCTCTGAGCCACTATTAAAAAATCCAATAGTATCAAACCCGAGATATGAGCCCCAGACCTCTCAATCAGCAGTCGGGCTTGCAACCACTCGACAAACGAGAAATTGGGGAATAGAGTGAAATTGCTCTATTAATTTATCTATAGGAGCATTTTATATAGAGTCAAATAAATTTACAGACAAAGTGTTTTGTCTGCAATTTAATTTTATGTAATTTGGGGATAATTATTCGTTTTCTGACTCACTGACCCAAATTCTATATTGTAATTTATTTGTCTGTCCATAACTCTAAAACGGCTTGACCTATCTTGGTGAAAATAAGTATATAGAGAGAATATGTGTGTACTGGCAAAAACCCTCTTTAATATGGAAGGTCCACATCCTGCAGTGGACTGAGACAGGGTAGTGATATTAAAGATGATTACGATCAAAACATATGGTTGCGCAAATCATAGACTATACATGTTATTGGTAAACTTTATGATACTCATAAAAATCTTTTCAATAGTTGTGTGTGAGTGCTTTTGTATTCTATATTAAATAGACATTGATTAAAAATCATTTCGTTAAATAGATTTTCACAGGACATAAAAATATTTTTTTCTAATTATAAATCTCTAAGATTTGAGTTCACAATAGGTATCTAAAGTTTCAGATTATTCGATACGAAGTTTCAAAATTATTTTTAATTTAAGAGAAGACATTATTCATTTTCGTGCAGGGACTCCTAGTTTGTATAAAATTTAAAAAAGAAACGTAACATCACATTGCGTTGAACTTTACATAGATACGCTAATCTAGTTAGAACGTAAACTCACGTCTGTAATCCGCGAAGAAGTAGGAAGAGAAGTGTAGCACACTCCCACGTTTCACCAGTTACTTTTTACGTCCCAACATGGAATAGGAGGTACTATAAGGCACATATATAGGTGTATATAATTACTGCCATTTAAAAGGTATAAGATTAACTAAGTAATGAATTTGGAAACGAAACACAGATTATTCAAAATAAATATAGATATATTTGACTTGTAATTATGATTTTCATTATAATATATATCACTTTAACAAAGGGAGATCTCTACCAATCTCAAGCTCACAATGGCAGATGATACTATTGTCGTCTTGACCACGGAGTAATTTTTATTAATTTACGCACAATGTTCAAAAAACTGTCACTGTGGCTTAAACCGCAAGTAGCGTCATCTCTTATCAGTTATGAGGGTACTTACATCACTTTAACACAACTTAAAATACTGTGTACATTTATATTTTTACAACTTAACATACAAATAAACCATTATAACAGCAAAAATATGTGCTCAATAATCCTAATAAGACTAGTTAAAGACATTAAAGAGTGATAAGTTAACAAATGAAGACAATGCAGTTATTGTTTTATTACACTATAAATGAAAATAATTTTGTTTCTTCTTCTAATGATAATGTATTAATTATAACAATAGTGTCCTTTCAATTAAAGATTATGTAATACGCGATTACAATTTAGTATATTTTATGTATACCCTAATGCACTTCTCCTACATTTTTAATCAATTTACACGATAAGTAGAAAAGTTAATCTATTGATCTATTAACTTGTTATGACAACATATAAATTTGAAAATCGTTTTTTTATTAAATACTTCTTGAAAGAACCTCACACCTTGGAGTTTTCTAGAATACTCCTTAGAGTTGCTCTAAGGTGTGTGAAATTTACCAACCAACAGTTGGCCACTGTGGCCATAATCCCTCCCTATTATTCCAAGGGTACACCGGTATCCAACAGTGGAAAAATGAAAGGGTTGATCATATAAAATACATGTTGTACGAACAACCCACAGGTTGTTATACACAGATAAATACATTTAAATATAACATAGTAATGAATTCAACTTATGCACAAAATTATTGAAACATTTAAGGCACTAATTCCTTCATATCACATCGACTGCAGAGTACAAATAAAAACAGTTTGGTCCCAAATTATGTTTTAAAACACACAAATTACTTTTGTACTCATAATCTGATCTGATAGATATTTAATGGAGTTGGTACAAATATAAACAGATAAGATTTAAATAAATACACAAATTCTGTTTATTGTATACATAAAAAAAAAGTAGAAAAAGCCATTGCTATAGTGACATGAATATCTTCATATTCCAGCAACAGCTTTACTGGGATAAGATGCAACGAGGGATCATTCAAAGGTCCTAAATTATTAATAGGACAGTATGTTCCACATATTCATACAATATCTACATATGTATAGACACGACAATTATTTAGTAATAGCATATTGTATTATTCAATCTTGTCCAAATCATATATGTAGTTACATATTACTTATATGTTAAGTAGACAAGTGTTTAATTTTTTAATGATTAAAATAGTGTTACCATAATCAAACTTTCATTATGTTAACAAGTCAATCATAACAAAACCAATACTAACAATTTCTTTTCCCGCTATTTTTGGATTTTGTCAGGCCTTTCGAAAAGTACAGCGACATCTATGTGTCAAATTGGTTATCTGTTATACTTCTATCAGCCAGTAACAAAATCAATCATTTCAGTGGCATGTCCAATTTTTAAGAGATTTTTTTTACAATTTGCAAAAATCTTACTTAAAGTTATTGCTGAATTAGCAAACATTGGCATAATTATGTTTTTGTAACAATTCAATTGCAACGTTTACATGTTATACAAAAATAAATTATGTTTGATTTGATTTGAAATTAATAAAAATATGCAACTTAATCAAATTGATCATTTCAGTAAATTTAATGTACTTTTTTATAGGAAAATAAATTGATTTCATTACTGTAAATGAACAAAAATAGCAGTTAAATTTTAATATAATAGGGAATGCACTCTCGTGGAAGATGTTACGATGGCGAAATAAAGAAGATAATAATGTTACTTATTATGAAAAAGTCGGTAAATTCCCTTCTTAGTGTTGCTGTAACAAAATATTTTATTAAGTAATAACTGTGTTGCCCCTTTGCATCATTTTCCCAGGTTACAATATTACATTAATGTTTTTAACCTAAACAACATAGGTACTAAAATAGAATAGAAACTAGATAAAACTAAATACTCGTACGACATTTTGGCGAAAGTATTGCCAGCATCATCCGTCCGGATTTAATTACAAGAAAATAAAAATAAAAAAAAATCTTTTTCTTGATCCTGGAGGAAATAATATCCAAAATTATTCTTCAAATTGGTATGTTTGCTTGAGTATGGCGTTGTAATCAATCAGTTGAGTTAGTTTTATTCGGCTTACACAGTTGTTCAGCATTTTTGTGCAAAAATGATTTAGGTCGCAAAATAGAACAATCAAAATGCTTCCAAATAAAGTAAATATCAAATTCACAAGTGAATTACTTTTACTGGACATTTATTTTAAAATGTCCAGAAAAACTAATTTATAAGGGCTGGGGTAAATTTTACCGGATTAAACTTAAGGACATTATTTAAAATAAATTTTTATCCACCTGTATATTATGTATGTATTGATTTCTCTGCCTATCCCGTGAGGGACCTGACGTGAAGATATGTATGTCTGTTATTGTTATCCATTAATATCGACTCGAAGTAATAACCAATCTTAGGCGCTGGCAACATCGCGAACGGAAGGCTGGGACATATCGAACAGGGAACAATGGCGACGGGCTTCAGTCCGGGGGCTCCTGGTGCGAGCAGTGTGGTACAGGAGTTAGGGAGCTCTTAAAGGCGCGAGGGAACAGCGAGGAGTAAGACGGAGGTGGTTCGTACTCCGGGGGCGACGGGGGGAGGGGTTGGGTGAAGAGTTGCTGCGAAGCGGCAGTCACCGTGACCGTTGGTGACAGGTCCATGCACGAGGCGGGAATGTTGACTGGCGTGTCCGAGGGCTTGGAGCGCTTGCAGCAGCATTCTGGAAACAGAAAATATTTAGCTATGTTGTACCTGTTCGCAGACTTCTCTGAGTAGTCTCAGTTATGTCGCCAACATGGAACGATTTAAAACTACAATCGACGAAAGCTTGTTAAAGTTTGCGTTACAGGAGATACCTTACAAAGAATCATTCCTGATTCTGTAGGGAGACAAGGTAACTCACATTTTGAGTTACGAGAGATACCTTACAAAGAATTATTCCTAACGCTGTACAGAGACAAGTTGTGCAACTCACCCCACGCCAAGCAGAACATGAGGATGGTGGCGCAGACCAGCATGCCCACCACGAGGTAGCTCCACGGCCCGTACGGCTTGAGAGCGGCCGCGAATTCCATAAAGGCGTTCGATCTCTGCTCACCCTCGCCTATCTTCACTGAAAGTTTCAAATCGCCTGCTTTCACTCACAATCTGCTTATAGCCGCAAAAATGTAGTTAACATGTAACATCACACCTCTATCTCCCAAAAGGGGTAGGCAGAACAGTACAAAAATCCAGTACTTTCGTCATAGAAGTCAGAGGAGTTATTAATCGACATGGTAGCAAAAGTTTTATGGTGTCGCATTTATCACAGATTCTTACCATTTAATTAATATGCATTATTTATATTAGAATATGCCAATGGAAAAAGAATTAACAATAAGGTTATATATGTATTATATTTCGGAAATTTCGTTATTGGACTTATGACTTTCTTATCTGGTTATTTCACCAAGATTTCCGTATAGGTATATAAAAGTTAAGATTGGGAACTCTTGGTGTAGGTACTCACTTATAACTGAAGGTTTCGTCATGCCATCTTGCTGATCGAGACCCAACAGCTCCTGGTTCCGCGCCGCGAATCTCCTCAGCATTTCCAGGAGGGGAGAGTCGCGCCTGTGGGAGCAGGCGGCAGAGTCCTCGTCTTCGCCTCCAGGACAGTGTCTAACGCCGTCACACACCAAGTAGGACGATATGCAGAGGCTTGTCACACCACAAATGAACTGAGATTCGTTGTTGCATACGGCTCCTGAAAATTTCGAAATAAAATAAATACAATTTTCTGTTTGTGTCGATAAGTAATCAATGACAAATAGTCGAATACAGGCCAAGGGTTGTAATAAAAGAACATAAGAGAGACTGTAAGCTTTTAAAGATGTTTTTTTAATAACTCGTACAATCTGTGACTAATATATTTTCAAATCACGACACAAAGTCATTTGACCGATAACAGACAATAGATATAATTAAAAAAAAATTAAGTAACGTTTTTGACTCTTACTTCCTACTTAAAGGATGATAGGTAGGACTTTTGCATATATTCTTCCGATCGATTTCATACAATATACTCGTATCTGTATTACAAAGTTTCATAATTCTCAGAGACGAGGCCAAAACATTTATCCCATGTATCGGTCACTCACCGGAGACCTTCGATTCATTAAAAATTCTCCGTCATTTATTGTTGCCTGTTGTGTCGTTAATGATCTCCAGTTAAGGAGCACGACGCAGTGCACATCGGGCTTTTAGCAGGAAAAATATAATTTGTTTGGTAAGGGGAACGCCAGAAGAAATATAAAGAGGGTAGACTTACCGCTATTAACAGCTGTGACCACCAGACGCAATTTCTCGGTGTGCTGGTACGGCGTGGTTGGCGGGTTCCACACGATCTTTATCTTGGGCGGCAGCAGTTTGGTGCCAGCGCGGGCTGCTACTGATGCGGCGTTTCCACCGCAGAGGGACAATCGCCATATTGGGGTTTTGGCGTCGCCAATGTACTGAAATGAAATAACGTAAGCCCATATAATTAAGGAAAGCGATTTAGGGTGACATTTAAGCTAACCTGCCCTCTGTCTAGAATAGTGTCTTTAGCAGAGGTCGACTTGACACATTTTGCTTACGCAGATACATTGTGGTCTAGCCTCAATCGTTTTGATATCGTGCAGGATACACAAGAATCATGCTGAAATCCCTAGTTATGAACGATTGTGATCTAAGACTACCGAATGATCTAGAAACAGATGCCAATGCGGCGCAGAAGGTTCTATGAGTTAAGTAATTACAAAGAATATTTCGTGTTTTCGCGATAATAAGAAGCAGAAATGTAGAACGAGGACACGAAGCAAAGTTAGGTATGATTTTATTTTGCGTTGCGTGCGTTTTGTTTGTTTGTTTCTTCGTTTATTTTCCGTCGCGAACGTTTCGGATTTTTGTTATTATTAGTTTTTGCAGACATTTAATAGATCTTGGATTACAATACATGTCTTCACGCCAGATCCTTCCAAGAGCAGGCAGTGAGCATATTATGCCTTGGATTTTATATAAAAATTCGGTAATATAAAACTGTCCCAAATGGTTTATTATTTAATTTTACACCCAGCATCGAATCCCGAATTCATTTTAGCTCAATTGCAACTCATCGTTGCAACACCGATTCCGCATACACGAATGTCACGAATAAAGGTTGACGTAAATATATAAGTATTTGGTATTACCCGATTAATTATAAGTTTAAATTTGACCGTTGGCTTATATTCACAAAAATTTTCTTTTGCAATAATCCTTTCATCTTTAGCCGGTTAAACATGAAATTCGCTGAAAACTAATAGTTGAATTTGTTATATAAGTCGTAATATTAGATAATAATTTATTAAATTGGGGAATTTTTTATTAAACAAGACGTTTTTAAAAAAGGGAAAAAACTACCCTACCTTCATTACAAGTTAAAATTTTATTATATTTATGTTTCATTGAAGATCATTATGTTAAATATAACTATTAGCCGACTAAAGTTAAGTTTATATTCACGCATACCTTTAACCGTAACACTCAGTATACATGAACACTATTTGTTTAGTAATGTATACCAGAATACAATAAAACAAGAAATGCTGTTTAGCAGCAGAAATAGACGCAGCGGTGGTGCCTCTGCATTTACCTTCTGCAACCTTTTACTCTTGCAATTACTAGTTTTTTTTACAAAAAAGACGCGTCACCATCAGCGAGACGAGGTAGCAACACCGATGCTGTCCTATTTGACTTCAGTTAACCTTTACGTCATAAAACTCAATTAGTTATTACGGTTTCCTACTCCGCCGTGTCACTGTACCGCTCTATGAGTGGTCGCCTTATAGATATGTACAAACTTTTATTTTAAAGTGTAAGCGTTTGTTTTTAACAATTTAATATATGTTATTATGATCTCATCTTTATATATAGGTAACCTCAAAAGTTTTTATTTATGTTTTATTAAGGTTTTATTTCATAATTTATCGATATTTATTGCCAATTTTCAAAATGTAAGCCCGGCTCTGCGCAATAGGTATTATCAGAAAAGCAAATTAATCTTTTACATTGATATTAATATATAAATTCATTTGAAGCTAAACACTATATTGCTTCACAGATTGCCACATAAAAATTACTTTAAGGAAAATATTATTATAAAACATTGGACACCTCTGGAGTATGTTACACGGATACCCATGTAAATCCAATCGATGTTACAGTTAATAAGAAAACAGTGATACTAACAACGAGCAGTTTACAGGAGTCCGTGGTGTTAGCGACAGGTGCGGCTTGATCGCTCGCGGTGTCCTGCGCGTGGGCGGGCCGCGTGCCCCACTTGCGGCCCGGAGCGCCCGCCACGGGCGCGGGGGCCTGCACGTGGCTCAGACCTCGCTGCTCCCATTCCGCTAGCGACTCCTGGGAACACATTTTATCTATATAGCTATATTGTGTAATATCATTTGCACAGCATTTGTATCTGTGGACGCGTGGACAGACTGAGATTTAAAATCTTGAACATTCGAACAATTATTTTTGAATAGAAGCATTAAAAACCTATGCGTAGTTTATAGCGTACGTATAATAGGTATTACTTGAAAAATGTGGCGCATTCTATATTTGTGTACTTCATTAAGAAACTGATACTATTCAGTTAGCAGACACAAGTATCCGTTGCCATCAGGGACAACTGTAACCTTCCTTGAACAGAAATGTAGGAATAGGACCACCATTATCAGTTAATCCGACTCAACTTTACAAATATACGTCTAATATGTAAATGTCATTTAACCTTAACTGTCGCTTTGTCATTTGTTCTGCAATGCTCTATTCAAATATTGATTTTTAAAATTCGAACGTTTCAAGGAAAAATTGTTATGTCTTCACAAAACGCTTCTAAGAAAATTCATAACAATAATGATATACAACATTGTTGTTTTGCGATTTTGTTGACTATGTTGAAGTTCGAGTCATATGCACATATATTAACGTATGTTTACAGGAACGTCGAGCAAATAATTTAACAAGCATTTCAGTCAACACAAATAAATAGCAAGATGCAATAGATTTTCTGTTTATACAAAATTTGCACACTCTTTATAAGACTACTGCATCATCAATATTACTGTATCGTTATGTTGAACTGTTATTTAACAATACAATTAAATAAGTACATACGCTCACATAAATACGAGTATTAGGTAGTACGAAATAGGTGGCGAGTGTATTGCCATACACCGGGCACAAATCCAGACTCCGAGCCACTACTAGCAATTCTAATTTAAAAAATACAACAGCACCCGAATTGGAACCAGGGCCTCTCGATCGGCCGTCGCGCTTGCAACCAACACGACCAATGAGGCAGTCAAGTTATTATATAATAATAAAATATGATAATTTGTCACCCAAAACATTATATTGTCTGGTACAAGATAACAATCACATCCTAATGATGTAATGTATTATATGAAGCCGTATATGAATTTATTTTATACGGCTAGCATTTGGACAGTCTTGCCTGAAAGCAATGATGTGCCCTATGAATATACTATGTATAATACTATATGAAAGCCCCAGTCCTAAGGGGACCAGAAGTTGAACAGACGAATAAAGCTTACATAAATTAATCAAAACCCTAATCATCTTCAACCGTCAGTCGCATAGTCAAGAAAAACAAAACAATTGCGCAAAACAAATGAATAACCTCATGTACGTACAATGACTACCAAGAAAATGTTATGAAATTATGCTTAATTACCTTGTAACTTCAAGAAATAGGTATTTCTTTGGCGACTATTCAATTCGTTTATCCGTTCGCAGATTGTCTAGAATGAATCACATATTGTGTGGAAAAGAAATACGGGTATGATGAAGGGTATGTGTCCATTACAACTGAATGATTTAGTTCTGATGTCCATTTTTTACATACAGCTTGAGAAAAGTCGCCTTTTGAGAAGACTAAAATATCTGTGTAAAGTCGGTGTTTCTGTCTGGCATACAGTCCCGGGTAAGAATGAAAAGAACGGATGCACAAAAAAAGATTCGTCTCACTCAGACGCAAATGTGAAGGCATGGTTTTTTCTTTTGAGATTCTTCTGTGGAGCGGTCTTCAGGTAGTAGGTATATGAGACGTTGACCATCCATTCATTGCGACTCCGACAATAGTGATATCTTCTGTGGATGATATTCACTATCCAAAGACGGTGATATCGCCAAATAATAAGATGAAATTTACTAAGCATCAAGTAACATTCAAAGAAATTGGTCAGTTTCGATATCAAGACGCCAAGGGTTTTAGCATCATACGCGTTATGGCAATGAATCCGTGACCTATCTTAATAATGAATCCCGTCAACTCAGGTACAGACGTCCATGAGCTGCAGTAAATTTTTACACAATATCACGTCTGTTATCCTTGCAGAGGTAGGCAAAGGAATGTAGTAAACTCTCAGGTTTCACCAATTATGTTCACGTCCCACCGTGGAATAGGTAGTGACCCTATTGCCACACATCGGATGCAAATCCAGACTCAGAGCCACTTCTAGAAATTTCAACTAGAAAATCTAAGTTAAAAAATCCAA
>DWEG01000339.1:0-11633 GCA_018245845.1 Apyrrothrix hygieia | reverse complement strand
CTTGCAAGTGTCTAGTAGTACAGAGACGATACTGAGAACAGGTGAAAACTTTAAGTTTGGAACACACATGTATGCTTCGATACAATATTTGAAAAGCACGGGCAAATTATTGAAATTCATTAATAAGTTACGATGCAAAATAACGAAGTGTTTACGTAAAAACTTCTCAGCATTCTACAAACACAGTGCCCCGTGCGCCATGATTGCATTTTGGGTTGTCAATGTTCGGTGTTGCAAGTCAATAATAAATAAAATGGCGGTCTTACACAATTGCGTTCAGAATTAGATAAGTGGGAAATTAAGTATATATATTAAAAATTGGTACATTAATACACAAAAAATAGACTGGATTGCAAGTATAAATGTATATGTTAAAAAAAAACTCATGACCTTGTATTACTGATACATTACGTAATACTGGTAATGATAATAAAATATATTGCTAATCCGGAAATATCATTATCTATTTACCCCAAAATTTGAGTGATATTTAAATAAACCATGAATACCTGCAGTAGAACCATATGTTCGGGCCGGCTTGAGATCTTGGCAGCTGTCACCCGTGTATTCTGCGATCGGTTAACGAAACACACGAATTATAATTGATTATTTTTAAAGCATTATGGATATTTCAAATTGATCAATTTCATACGATAAAGGCTTAAAGAATATAAGTATAAAAGTTTGTCAATACCCAAAAAATGGGTAAATATTTTGAGTAATAGTCTCGACCGATTGTAATAACCGCTCGACTTGTAATTATTTCTAGCCAAGCCAGAAATGTTTGCTACTATGGCGGCAACATAATAGCAAAAAATGCGGTTTCATGAGTCTGAAATAAAATATCTGTCCCGTTATCACAGTGGGCGCGGTTGAAAACTGCTTCGTGAGTTCTTAGCCTAATTCGAAAAAATTATCTTTGGCATAGTCCAAAAAATGTGGGGTAAAGATTAAAAAAGTATAAGCTTACATAAATAGAAAATATTGTGTTTAAGAATTGCTTGTGTTAGTAATTTTTTCATGATATCATTTTACAGTACACTCTGAAATAAATTTAAAATATTTTTTCGTGTTTAATAAAGCTTAAACATTCCAATAATTTGCAACAGTCCTCATTCTTTCTGCTGTTTCAAGTCTGTTTCCCGGAGAATAGCCTCTGCGCAGTTTTACTGCATATACAGGACAATTTGCAATCAAATCGGGGTAGTCATATTGTAATAGCCCTTCAATGATTTTGCCTAATACTTAATACGGTCGGATCTAAAAAAAATAAACCTTTGTATATCCCGGTATGATGGCCCGGTATAAACGTCGGCACAGAAAGATTTATAATATATTATAGCCAAAAATACTACGATATATTACAACATACTTTCTATAATATTGTTTGAGTGAATGTAACTCTAATAATGTAATATTTCCTAAGTCGTCAAAATAATTTGTGAACAGATATAGCAAGACATATCTTAGTATAGAAGATTTATCATTGCGCAAATAATGACCGCAAAGATATATGTTATTGAATAGCAACTTTCGCTCGCCAATATATACATTCTAGCACGATGTACTAATATAATATATAATATAGCTCCGTCTGAGACGACCTTAATAGCAATGATAATTGGTTGAAGCGAACAATTATACTGGGTCTTATGTCATGCACACTGGGTTTTATTGCTATGAATGTAGGACAAGCACGGCAGGTCTGTAAAGATAGAGATATTAAGCACATGGTGTTCTCGGTCTATCCCGTAAGTGACCTGGCCTGAAGATATTATGTATTCTTTGCTATAACCATATTATATATTTGTTGGTGTTATAGTTAACGACTTCATAAGTTCATGATTTCAAATACTAAAATGTTTATACTCTGTATTAACGTGTTATTAATAAAAATTCTGTAAATACTTATAAAACGATAAATGAGGACATAGCTTCCCATGAACGTATTATTTGATTTTACAGGACCTAATGATCATGTCTGGGAAATTAGGTAGTGCAGTACGTAGGTATACTACTATATACGTAACAAATAAGTCACCCGTTAAAATATCAGTACATCAACCGTGTTAATCACACATCTATCTCAGGATCAAATTGAACATAAATTTACATTGACATTCATAAGCCAATATTTACAATTATTGAGAACTTCTCCAGCTAATGTGAATTAAAATGATACCAATTTATTACTCAACCTTATACATATCATAGAATGCAAGTCGTGTGAATATATTAATTTCTTGAAATGTAATGTATATGATGTGGACTGGTCGCTGTGTATTCCCATGTTCTAGTAGTGTTTTTACAATTTTTATTTCCCCCACTTGTGTATGACAACACTGCCGCAGTGTTTGACATTTTGTCAAACAAAACCGCAAATGGTTTTCTGACGATGTGCTTTTTGTAGGTAGAATTTCATAATTCTTCATTTTGATACGCGATCAACAGATATATATGTTGAATGATACAGGAGTGTTAAGCGTACACGATAGGTATTATCATTAGTGAAGAAATTGATGTGATTTAAAAAGTTATTGAAGCCAAGGATCTGGTTGAATAAAGGTAGTTTGATAAGTTCGTGGAGCTGGGTATATAGAATTCTCAAGATTTATGTCCAAAATGACAACTTCCTCCGAGGATGTGTTGCTGAGTGTAGCGCACGTGAGGTACAAGAAGGGTGACGGTACACTGTATGTAATGAATCAACGGCTCGCTTGGATGATGGAGAACAGAGACACTGTTGCCGTGTCTCATAAATACGCTGATATTAAAAGTAAGTGTCTTTTTCAGTTGCTCTATACGTTAGGAAATCATAGAATTACCATAGATAACATCATTTCAACTGAGTGGTAGAGTTCATTATATGTCCTTGAATAAAATACCTCTCCTAAGGTCATGGGAGTGATTTGGTTTGACATTGCCCTTACATTTAAAGTAAATATGAAAATGGAATGTGAATAGAACACTTTAAATTTTTCATAAGACTGATTTTGATTTTGAGAAAGACCGAAATACTAACATTGAAATTGAGATGGCTAATATATATAACATTTAGGTGTCTGGTTGTTTACTAATTAGTCATAATTAATTATATACGTATTTCACAAATGCTTTGTATGAATAAACCTTGACTATAGTAAATATTCTCATTAGTATGCAAATTAAGTAAAAAAATATACTTAAATGTTGCTGTCATCACTGTAAAGAGATTTTATCCAGCTATGTTCAGGCGAATTTATAAAGAAAAAATAGTAAAACAACGAATAAATAAAGAAAATAATATAATTTGAGTAGATAAAAGTTTATTAAGCGGGGTATGCATTAGATAATAATATTGTAAAAATATTGAGAATAATTATGAGAAATAATTTAATGTATGTAGATAAAAGTTTATTAAAAAGGGGTAGACATTAGATAATAATATTGTAAGAATATTGAAAATCATTGTGAGAAATAATATAATGTATGTCGATAAATTTTATTGAGAAGGGTAAACATTACATCACAATATTGTAAGAATATTGAGAAAAATTGAATAACAAGCTCATGCTATTATCAAACCATTGGTAGAAATAAGTTATGGTGTGATCTTGGAGATGCTGGTCTATATGTACACTAGAGGTGACTATTTTAGTCCTCATGAGTAGCAGGATAGTAGATGGATACTAACTAATACTAATTGCTTGGATAATTACATGTATATCCCAGTGTAGTAATACTAAAAATCCCTGCTCCTTCACTACAGTCATCAATTTAATGAATAAATAACTAATGATCTTATTCACAACTTACATAAATAGGGCTAATCGCCAATTACAGTCTTAACCCCACAGTCCTATTAGAAGTTGGTTATAGATGTGTATTGGCAATAGTAGTTATTCATGACTGCTGTCTGTTTTTGCAACTTTCTTCACTTAATAAATTGATCTTGAGGGTTCACAAGATTCTGCCCTTTGAGTGTATGATTTCTGCTATTTTACTGATGTGAGCAACAGTAATATTATCAATGTCTAAGTTTGAATTCCTATTTCAATAAGCTTATTTTAAGTTAAATTCAAGTTCAAAACATATACCATTCATTTTGTTATTTACAATAAATAGATCACATGAAGAAGAGCAAGTGTTAACTATAAGTTCTAGTAACTTTAACCCTTTTATTACAATGTATTAAGTTGATGTGCTTAGTTAGTGTCCTTTTTTTAAAATAAATGAACTAATAATTATGACAAATATAGTAAAATACTAAGGACTCAATATAGTTCCCTGTGAGAGCCGGTTAACATAGAAGACTATATAAAAATTAAACTTATTTGTTATATATATTTTTATGTAACACCCATAATGCTTTGTTTCCAGCTGTTAATAAATGTTGTTCTATCACCCTTGTTAACAGCTAGTAGGATTTTGCAAATAGATATTGTTCATGCAATTGAGTATTATAGTGTTACTTATGGGTTATCAATGTGTTTCTCAATCTGTAAGTGGTTATCATAAGTGCATTGTCTATACTATGGATAGAACATTCTTAATAATATAGTGAGAAAATAATATGGTAGTTTAGATTAGGGGTAATTTAACCCCTACAGTTACTTGAGCAATGTGTTCTTCCATTTTACAAAAAAAGAAGATGAATAAGAGCAGGAACTATTTCAAGCATAATGTAGTTGTTTTTAAAAAAGTCTGACACAATGGGAAGTGGGTGTGTCTTAATGAATTATTTCATAAATTGATTCAGAGTATACAGGATGGTATATGGAATGTCACCAGTAGAAAAACCATCAAGATGTGTATGTAGTGTGAGATTATTGGTTTCTGCCAAGGTGAGATGTAGAGGAGAAATGTCCATTGAGTTGATTGACACTATTAATATCTATATTAACTTTAACCAGGATATAATCTTGGACTCTAATACAATATTCTATTTCTTTCTGTTGTTCCATAAACACGAACCACAGAAATAAATAAAATAGTATAGAAAATCTGTGTACAGGTTTTTGAGCGGCACTTTAAGCCTAGAGCACTACTCGGTAGGCAGGGTCCGATAAACATATATAAATTATTACACATAAACTAATTCTGTGACATTTCAACAGGGATGTTACAGATATGAAATTTCAGATTTGGGTGACAATACATGGGTAAATAGGTGGTAGGTAGGTAGGTAGGTAGGTAATAGGACAATGGGTAAATAGGGTGGTAAGTCTATTTCCATACACCGGGCTTAAAACTAGACTATGAGGCACCACTAGAAATTCTAATTTTAGAAAAATCTAATAGTACTAAACCTGGAATTTGAATCCAAGGGGCTCTCCTTGGGCAGTCACACTTGCAACCTAACAACCAACGAGGCAGTCATTAAGAAGTTAAAGAGTAAAATAAAAATAGATAATGACCGGGATTTATTTTTAGGTCGTAATTTTGTACTCCGATCAGTCATATAAGTTTCTGCCCAATCAGAAATTATTTGAAACTTTTATATCAGATTTGGTTACAGTTTGAATTTTTTATTGGATTTCCAATAGTTTTTAATGCTATAATGTGGTTGTAGTACTCATAAGTATTGAGATTTTCCTCCATTACAAGCTATTATTTTGTTGGTATTTCAATAAACTTTACAATGGCTACAGGGTTCCTTATCATTCACAGATAATTCTAATAGTGATGTTGTTTAACTTACATGTAATATTACATTGAGCTTGTTCATGTTTTGACCTCAATAAGGGCTAAATAAAATTTTTAGCTTATCAGGGTTATTTTTCGTGGTTATCTTGTATTATATAAATATTATAATTTTAATTTGTTACTTTGAATTTCCAGCACAAAAAATATCACCTGCCGGCAAGCCCAAAGTGCAGCTTCAAGTAGTGTTACATGACGGGTCATGCTCCACATTTCACTTTGTGAATGCAGCAGGGCCAGATGCCCAGGCCAAAGACCGAGATCAAGTGAAGTCACTTCTTCAAAACTTGCTGCCGAAGTTCAAGAGGCAGATAGACGGTGAATTGGAGATGAAGTCAAGGTATATATCATGTCAGTAATATAATCGATCACAGAAATGTATTGCCTTGCATCGTGAATTGCAAGGTATGCTTATATTTGTGAAAGGACTTGTTATGCTTAGTGTTCCCTTCTTATCAGACAATAAATCTAAGAGGTAATAACTTAAGGTGTTACTTTAAAAATGGCAGAGGCATTCAACATACTCTAGCTAACTACACCTGTACAGACTTGAGGAATTAAGTTAGTACAATCACATCTCATTTGTTGGATGGATGTATATAACACTTGAGGCTTCCAATGAAGTTTATTGAGTTATCTAAAAATAAAAATTGACATCTTTCATTTGTCTACACCTCTGAAGTGAAGGGGTATATCCAAATGGGTGCCTATAAATAGCAGGTTCTTAATGAAGTCATTATTTATACTAATCAATAATTGTTTATTATTACTGCTTTAATAAACCATGGTGCTACCCTTCTTACACTGAGAGGACATCTTGTATCTCATGGTGACTTAAGTTTTTTGACGAGTCATAAAATTATAACCATCAAACTTTTTCTCTTCACCACTAAATTTCAAATGTGAAGGCAATATTATAGAAACATAAAATTTATTTTATATTTGTAGAGGTATTTACGATATATACCAAGTGCTACACAATTAGGACTTACTTTAATTATAGTTTGAACTTTTAAAATAATTTTTTGTAGCTTATTAATACTATTTCAAACTTGAATTGAAAAAGGTCCCTCCATTTAACACTGCCAACACATATTGAAGTATTTGAACCAGCGGGTCGAACCAAAAAAAGGGCTTCTCCACTCAACTCCACCAACACTCAGTGTAGTTCATGAAAATATCTTGGCTTGCTGTTGCCATCACAAAGTATTTTCAGAACAATATTATTTAAGTAAATTGTTATCCAAAATGAATTATATGAAACAACAGGTGTCCAAACATTGTTTAAATAATGAGTACATCTAAAGAAACCATATCAGCATTACATCTCGAACAATACATTCCTATAAAGAATAGGTGCCTAATGACAGTTGTAAAAAAGTAACTGAAACTAAAGGCTCAGTAGGAAATATAAATAGTTAATTATTGTTGCTACCCAGATTGATTTCTTATTTCAAAATAAAAAAATTGTGAAAAGTGACTTTTTGTGTTCATTGCGAAAATACTATAGAAGATGCATAGAGCTTTAACAATATGGATATTCTGGTAAAGCTGTATTTTATTGTATGTAGTTCTTCGTAATTATGAATTAATCGATCTTTTAAAAATAATTATAGCATTGCATGAGTTTATTTTCTCGTTATTAAAATTTTAGCAAATACACAATGTACTTTATATATATATTAAACAATGATATTTTATCTTCCTCAGGTTACTATCTCTCCATCCAACTCTAAAGCATTTATATGAGGATCTAGTGATATCCAAAGTTATTAATAGTGAGGAATACTGGAATACACCTACATTGAAACATTATACTGAATCAACTAACATAAAACAGGAAGCTGGTGAGTATGTAACAATAACGTTTTGTTATAAAAAACTTTTTATTCTCCAGTCATAATATTATTGCCATAAAGACCAATATTCATGAATTTGCTATTGACACTTTAATGTTTATAAAACAAAACTAACAATCTGGTTCTGGTGAATAAGGTTGTGACCGCATTTCTCACTGAAAAGTCTCATTTTAATGGTACATGGTACATTGTGGTTTTGTAAGAGCTTTGATGAATCCATTTTTGTACCATATTTCATGTCTGTTATTCCATTATGTTCATTTAGTATGTATCACATTTTTAGCAATACAACTATTGATTAAACTTATAATATTAATTTACAGATCAAAGAGTAAATAAAAAATTCTTATTTATACATTATTCTTATTGACTGCCTCATTGATCATGTTGGTTGCAAGCTCGACTGCTGATCGAGAGGTCCTGGGTTCAAATCCCGGGTCGAATACTATCCGATTTTTCTAAAATTAGAATTTCTAGTAGTGGCTCGGAGTCTGAGTTTCTGCCCGGTGTATGGCAATAGACTCACCACCTATTCCGTATTCCGTCTGGGAGATTACAGGCGTGATATTACAGGTACAGTAATTTTCAGGTGTGTCCGGAGCATTCTTAGCTGATATTCAACCACAGACAGACGGTTGTAATGGCCTCAAGTATAACCTAACACAAGATATTATAGATGCGATATTCAAGACATATCCAGCTGTGAGGAAGAAACACATAGATTATGTTCCCAACAAAATGACAGAAGCCGAATTCTGGACTAAGTTCTTTCAGTCACATTATTTTCATAGGTAAATTAAAAGTTTCCCATGTATTTCCTAATACTTTTACCCTGTATTCATAATGAAACATGATCTCAAGGGGTTCATACAATTGAAATGGATATACTAGAAATGTATAGAAAAGGGTAGGGGGATGTAGCAAGTAATTAGGTTGTACCTTATTGTCATCAATATTAATCATATACAAAGAATATTCTATATGTATAAGTCAAGGTGAGGTCGATGGATTACTTGTTTGTAGCAATTTATAAAAATATATTTTTCCCATCTATACATCTATTCAAAAAAACCATCATTACAATTTGTCACTGCAACCCACATAAGAATTTTTATTGTATGTAATTAATTCAATTGACTGTTTCATTGATTTAGTGGTTGCAAGCGTGACTGCTCTGGGCTTGATCCGTGGGTGGGTGGGTACTATTGAGTTTTTCTAACTTGAAATTCCTAGTAGGAGCTTGAAGTCTGGATTTGTGCCCGGTGTATGGCTATAGGTTCACCACCTATTCCATGATGGGACATATAAAGTAACTGGTGAAATGTGGGAGTGTATGACACTTCTCTGCCTACCTCTTCAGGGAGATACAGGCGTGATGTTACGTTTTATAATGCAATGTGATATTTAAATAATGTTATATTATTTCATTAACAGGGATAGAATAGCATCATCGTCAAGTAAGGATCTGTTTGGAGAATGTGCCAAATTGGATGACCAAGCCATCGCTTCTGCAATGAAAAACACAACATTGGATCTAACAGTATGATATATTGTATATATGTTTTTGATGCAGAACTGGCTAAAGGTTACACTGACCACCTGTTGATAGATGCACTCCTGGTGCAAGACTAAAGTTCCTGAGGTTTTATTGTGGTCGCGGTTGTGTTGCCGCTTCTAAGAATTAGTTTTTGAATTTTGCGTATTTTGTTTTTGTCAACCAATATGAAATCGTGCCAACATTACAATACATCCCTATTCAGATGATAAATAAGTATTTTCAAGCTGTTTTGTATTTTTTGAATTATGATATTTGTTTTGATCTCATTGTTCCCATGTCAATGTCTATATGTCCTTTGGCTATTGTATGTAATTGGCTATTGTACCCTTTAACCCTTCTCTGTTGCAGGTGGATTTGCCCCAGTTCACGGAGCCAATACCGCTGCTTCCTGATGACGATCAGCCTGTAGAAAAGGACAAAGGCGACAACACATCCATACACCGCAATATGATTAAACGCTTCAACCAACACTCTATTATGGTAACGACAGATATATTTTATATCAGAATTATCACTCGTAATTCAGTGTTTACAATATAAAATAAATGATTACGGGGTTCGTGAAATTTAACAATATTCCGGAAAGAATAAAAAAATCCAGATTCAGCCACTTTGGAATGTATGAGAATAAAAGGGCTAACTATTGATAAAGGTAATTGTTAGTTTTCTAATGGCAACATTGAGATAATTAGTTACAATTGACGATCGGCGAATAAAATGTATTGTGATATTGTTCCTTGTGGGTTAATATATTATAATCTTGTGGATTAACCACACCCCTAACCACCTACCCCTATGGGCAATTACAAGACTGAAGCTATGTTGTCTTGTGGATTAAATTATTACTTTGGTAGCCTACGAGGATAGCCGATATTCAGCGTTATTTGATTATCGAAAATAATTACGATCTCTTTTCAGGTGCTCAAAGCTAGTCAAAAAGCAAATCCTAGTAGTTCTAGCAGTAGTAATTTTAGTAGTAAAATATCAAGCAACGACAAAGTAGTTGAAAACGGTGTGAAAGAGACCAATGGCTTGGAGAAGAGGCCGGCTGAAGACCGGACTGGAGACGAGCCTGTTGATAAGAAAAGAAGAATATTAGAGAAAATATATTATGAAGATCTGGACGATTCGAATAAGAATGAGGAAGTGCATGAGTTAAAATTAGCTAAGGTGAGTATTTGTATACTAGTACTAGTAGTTGGAGTTATGTATGCAGTTACTCATCAATACTTAATAATTTGTTTGAAACTATTTACATTTCACTGCTACATGATGGGTTTGTTTTACAACCATGGAGCCTGGGGATTGTGGTTATCGGAGTTAAGAGTTAATTGTAGTCGATTGTTGGAAGATGACAGAACAGTCTGTAAATGAGAGGACACACTGTAATCTCATGAGAACAACTGCCAAAAATTTTGCATCAGTGATCACAGCCAATGCGAGGGTTAGTTGCCATCAGGATCTCGTGTCAAACATGGCAGAAAATTATTTATCTGCCTTGCTATTGATGATTTTGACAATGTGTGTTAATTTTTGCAGATAGAAAGATATTTGCTAGGCCCGTCAACCACGCTGCAACAAACTTGCACGCAGACGACGAACCCACCGCCCTTGTCAGCACTAGCTTCGATATGTCAGGTGCGCTGTTAATATACATATGTTTATTGCTCCACTGCCACAAATTCCAGTCTTGGGTAAGGTTAGCCCACTTTTTACACCACAGGGAAATCTGATCTATACTTTAACATTGTCGGTAATGGATTAGTAAGTAAGAAAATTGCCAACTTCGATTTATCTGTTAATTTAATAAGGAATTAAAGGATTAAAGCATTCATTTTTTATTTAAAAAAAAATAGTTTATATTTAAAAATAGTTTAATTTAGAAGAAATAGTTACGTTTTTCGTCCCTTGTTAGAATATGTGGTGAGCCTATAGCCATACACTGGGCACAAATCAGACTCCGAGCCGCTACTAGAAATTTTAAATAGAAACTATAGGTAGAAAAATTTAATAGTACCCGACCCGCTATTTGAACCCAGGACCTCTCGATCGGCAGTCGCGCTCGCATCCACTCGACCATCGAGGCAGTCCAATATTAATAATAACGTGTAATAAACGTGAGGTAGGTAGGTACACGTCAAATGTATTTCAAACGAGGTTCCACTGTGCGGACGAAGCGCGATGATGTGTAAGGGGAGCGAGCGGGCTAACGGCGCTGTGTGCAGGCGTGGAGCAGCGGCCAGCAGTGCGCGCGGCCCGTGCGCCTGGGCGCCGCCGCCGCCGTGGGCGCGCTGGGCGAGCTCAGCCCCGGCGGCGCGCTCATGCGCACGCACCACGCCGCCTCCATGGCGCGTGAGTCCCTTATGTCATCATCATCATCATAACATCATCATTATCATCAGCCTATTTTAGTCCACTACTGGACATAGGCCTCCCCCAAAGAGCGCCATCGCGCTCTATCCCCTGCCTCTATTCTGCCTGCAGCCTTTCGTAGATCGTCATCCCACCTGGCCGGAGGATGTCCTACACTAAGT
>DWEG01000338.1:0-11642 GCA_018245845.1 Apyrrothrix hygieia | reverse complement strand
TTATATTAATTTTTCCAGGTGTTACAATTCTTCTGTCGCAAACTGTTTTCTCTCTATTGGTGGGTCACGTTATCACTAAAACCTCAGAGGCAATTCCCCTGATAGGTGAGAAAATCGAGTTTGCTCAATTAAAATTTCCTAAATGAAATAATAATAAACAAGAATAAAAAGGTGTTGTGCTATGAATAGATGATTTCAAATTTTGACAGTTACAGAATGGGTCACGAGGAATATGAAAATTTTTAAGAATATCAAAAGTTTGATGTATTCCTATGCTCATTCTTGAAACACGAACTTAACAGAGATTTAAATAGAATGCAGCTATCGCTTGAATAATTGAATTTGAAAAAAAATCTAGCTCCTTCATTTTTCTCTTCTTCTAACGTGCATTTTAGATTCTATAAAATTAATCTTCGCTTAAAAATAGTTTGATCAGCTCTATCAACACTTACAACAGATATTGCACTGAAAGCGCGCTATTTAAAATTAGTTATCTACTTAAATTCTATAAAATTACCTTTCAATATGTTCTTGGTTTTTATCTTCTTGTAATGTATTAAAATAAACCAACGTCATTCTTATGTCTCATCGTTATCCGTTCATAAGAATATTTCATATTATATCTCTATCAAATTTAGTTTCGTTCCTTTTTTAGTAGCCTTCTAATAATTATGTCCACGTTCGTGATTGCTGACGTCAGATTTTGGATAGCATGTATAACTTGGCTAATACTAAAAATAATAATTAAACACACAACTCTTTCGACTAAACCGAAAGTAATTAAAATTTAAATTAGAATGGCATTGCTTGTAGTTATCTGAACAGGTTGTAAAGTTGAAGGGCGATTTAAATCAACAAAGTGGATGCGGGTAGCGGGAGTCCAGCCTCCAAGTATCTCGCGAACATTGGGTGTCGCAACTTTGTTTGGTCTGTCTCGCTAAAATATAAAATGAATGTAATACTCAAAATTGCCAAAGGAATTTAACATTCGTTGTTTGATGAGAAATTTTCTCCCATTAAAAGTAATAGTTCCTTCGTCAATATTGAATGTGCCTCTAATAACACAGCTTAAAGTTTCTTCTTTATGACACTTTTCTTCTTGCACAACATTCAAGAAACCCGATTGCTTAAGTTCTGAAGAGGTCTATTTGTCTTAGATTAATAAAAAAAAAAACATTTTGAAAGTTTATTGCTATCACGCAACGTCATTTTATTTGTAATATTTTTGAAAAAAGCTTTGTTATGATACCGTATCTTTTAGAAATAATCAACATAGACCTTTTCTAGAACAACTAAAAATATAACTTAATATTTGTCAACATTATCGTGTATATTTTTCGTTTTTTTTAGTGTTTAAAATGTAAGCTTGCATCACAGGTAAACAAGAAAATACAAATATTAATTTATAGAGCATGATCCCAGTAGAGATAAGTAATGCTTACTTTTGTTACGTGTTTATTTGATATGGAATATTTAGACAATTTGTTTAATATGTTTTTCCTTATAATTTTATAATATTACAGAAATAATCATGACAATCGTACTTAATTTTCTCCTTTAAAATATTTAGAACTATTCATGATACCTTGACTTATTACTAAACTGCGTTTGGAGCTTGGTATAAAATAGTCTAATAATAATATAATAAATCTTTCTAAGTTTTTTAAAATATGGAAAGCTATAGATTGTAACGAAGAATTTTATAATGTCAATGAATCTGAAATATTTGTTTTAATTGAAATGCATATGAATAATGTACAGCTTTTAATTCTGTATGACAGGAACATACTTCAATTGCATCATGTTTATGGTGGCTTCGTCTGTAGTACTTACTGTTGTCGTTCTCAACTACCATCACCGGACTGCAGACATACATGAAATGCCTCAATGGGTAAATATTAATTTTAAGTTGCTCTTTTCAACCTGTAACATAAGATGTTTTTATGCGATTATTTCAACCTTGCCCTATTTTCGATACAGATAAAGACGGTCTTCCTGCAATGGCTTCCGTGGATCCTGAGGATGTCCAGGCCGGGGAAGAAGATAACGCGAAAGACTATCATGATGACTTCTAGGATGAGGGAGTTGGAGCTAAAGGAGCGTTCTTCAAAATCACTGCTGGCGAATGTACTAGATATAGACGACGACTTTAGACACGTACCGCCGCCACCTAATAATACTGCGTCGACAGGAAATTTGGGACCGGGGTTAGAATTTAGACTTTCATATACATGACTTGGCTTAGCTTGATCCACACTAGACTTTAATCTATGAAAAAGATTCATTCGAGATTATGATTTTGTAACCCAATATTAAAATCGATATTTTGAAATGTTATTCTTTTTGGTTTAGTTTTTAAATTGATTTGATGAACTCGTTAATGTTTTTTACTGTTATGTTTATCGTAAGGTAGTTAATATTCGAAATATTATAAATAGTTATACCATGTAGAACTTTAACATAACAAAATAAAGTTACAAATTTGACCTCACGTTGCCCTTGATATTGGCAGCTGCATTACCAACAATATTTTTTTCATGGTAAGGATAGTCACAAACAATCTTAATAGTTAAAAAAGTAAGGACTAAGTAATTCAAATCCTAGCTAAAATTTGTAGCAGAAATAAAACGCAATATATATGGAGTACAATTAATTCGCAAGCAGGTGCTCGATATTCCGCACGGACTTCCGGCGTTCATTTGTTCGGCCATCCACGATGGAGGACGTGGGAGGAGGCTTGGGGACCCACCACCGGGACCTCCATCTCATCTTGAGGGAGCTACAGTTCATCACCACAAGAATGAAGAAGTCGGACGAAGAAGCTGAGCTCATTAGCGATTGGAAATTTGCAGCAATGGTTGTAGACAGGTGCGTTGTACCTACTGATTTATTATTTACATTAGGTAAAAGTTCAATATTAGTTACGTATATTCTTTAACTCATCAAATTCCAATGTTATGATCGTGCCAAACTCTGCTTTCAATTTAATGATTTAGTTTAAGAAATGCAAATTTATAATAGTATTTGAGAATATCTTTAGGATGACGTTGAAATGTCGATTAGATCGTATCAATAGTCAGGGTGTAAGCTTTTATGGGCCCTTGTAGACTTTGAGCTTTCTTATTATTTATTATTAAATGTTGTCCACAGGTTCTGTCTGTTCGTCTTTACGTTTTTCACGATCGTCGCGACGGTGGCTGTCCTTCTTTCAGCACCGCATATCATCGTGAAATGAACTCACTCGGTCCCGGGTTCGATTCCCAACTCTAAGAGAGAACTAATGTTAGTCCTTATTGTAATTATTATAATAATTATGTATAAAACTGTACTTAAATATGTGGTTCAAACGCACACGGCTCCACTAAAAGTCGAAAGACGGTAAATATAATGACTTAATACGTTATATAGCGTAATTAAGTCCAACCTGTAATTAATATAAAATCATTGTGATGTTGATTAATTAGGAAGTTATACAGATAAATGTTGACGAGTATAATTTGTTAAATGTTATAATTGTATTTCTAATTAACACGGTTAAATGTATAATTAAAAGTGATTTAGTTGAAGTTAACTTGTTGAGATCGAAACAGGCAATGGGAAGTGCTTTCATTTGTTGTATATGTACACATTACTTCGATTAAATTTTAAACTTTTGTTCCCGAAATAACCTACTATTGCGACTAGACATATACTTTTTAAAAATAAAATTTTTGAAATAGAAATTTGTAAGCGAGCTGAATATAATCCTTTTACATGGTGAGAGATAGAGAGAGATCAGGAGTGAGATTGAATCCTCTATGTGGCTTGTGTGCTTTATATTATCAGCAAGTATCAAGAGTGGCACATTTAGAAAAAAGAATAGTGATGTAACAGGAACATTATTGTAAAGCTTGATTACTTATTAACACCCCCAAATAAAATAACAGAAATGACTCTAGACCTGTCGTGAAACAAACGTTAAGGCGTGTTGTAACACAACTGTGGTAGTACGAACAAATATTTTATAACATACGAGTAAATGTTTAAATCATTTTCTACACGCTTCTTGATACTTGCCGATTGTTAGTTTATTCGGGTCACTTTACAAAAGCAAATGAGGGATCAGTAACGATGACATTACCTTAGGTCATTAAGTAATGTACATAAAAGTAAAGGATCAAATATTGTAAGTCAAAGTAGCTTACGACTTTTAGATTACGTTTAGGTAAATTACATTCAGGACGAAATAAGTATGGTTTGATTATTAGAAATCTGTTGTTGGAAGTAACTGAGTCTAATTTGAATTTAGTATTAGTTAGCGCTTCACGTCTAAAGTCAGGAATTGTTTGCTACCGTGGAATTGATACAGAATCAACAATTAAAGTAAAACATAGTCTAGTAAATATTTGTGTGGATAAATTTGAACTAAATAAATTAAGTGAAATAAATGGTGTGGCGATGAACACTTACTCGATTGTTGTTATACATAAAACAATTTTAATACTCATGGTAAATGAAAATTGTATAACTGATATTGTAAAAATGTAACCACAACTCTATGTACTAATACAATTTTCATATATCGTTATTTTAGTCTTCATTTTCATGTAATTAAAAATAATGAAATCTAATTTGCTCATAGACAGCGCTATGTATTACGTAATCATTGAATTAATTGCAAGTGGAATTAATATCGACATGTTGTGTTTGTATATAAATTAGTTGATATGAAAAACTCTACTTTAAAATTTTCCAATTTAGATACGTTAAGACAATTTGTCATTTGAATGATGAAATTTTTGAATTTCGAACGCTGGAAATTTTCGGGGTTGTCATCCTGTATGTGAATGAGGTCTTCAAGTTGCCGTGACATTAGATAATGCGAGGCATAATAAATGCGAATATTTGGATGCTGTCGGGGAAGTTAAACAGAAAGATATTAATAAGATAAGTACGACTTATGGTGCTTATAATTAGATCAATCTGTAAATTTTATTTTCAATTTCTTCCGACAATTTGAATGAGTGACGCGTTATTTGTGCGATGTGTTTGAAATATAACATAGTCTGGAGATTGTCTTATTTTATTAGAATATGAGAATGCTGGGACTTTAGACGCTTATGCCTCGCTATATCTTTTTTACTAAATTTGATCAAATGTGAATATACTACTAGCAGTTATAACTGACTCTTCTGCATATTTCCAATTGCCATATTAGTTTATTTAATTGATCCTAAAAGCAAAGTATCTCTTACGTCTGAAATTTCGGTTATTTCGCGACATATTCGTTAATTTTCACTCGAATATAAAAAAAATCAATGCAAATTCAAACAACGAATAATAACTCGTTAAAAAGACAAAAATTTAAATATTCACTGATTATATTCCGGGATATTGAGATAAAGTAACATTTTGGGTCGTTTACTCAATTCGAAAATCGGAAATTCTGAAACGATTCTGTACATTCCATTCCGAAATTGTATTTGGAAAAGAAACGTTGATGGTTTTTTATTTTCACACGATGACAACTCTGCCCCCTTTAGATCTCGAGTAGGGCAACCATTAGCTTCTATATGTAGGATTAGCAAATATATCGTAAAATAGGGAATATTCTTTAATGAAAAAACATTTATTCACGTCTTTAATCTATGTCCGTTCCTCAATTTCTCTCTTATAGGTGTCGTGATAGCTTAGTGAATGTCGTGTCCTTAATTTAATTAGGTATATATTATAAATTATAAGACAGCTCACTAATAATAGTGGTTAAATAGGTTAATATAAAAGTAAATCTCGGTGTGTTCTTTCTAAATTTGTTCGATACTTAAGATTAATTTTGTCATCGAATTACGAGTGGGAATGGTTATTTACGAATTTTATAATCTTTGAAACATTGCTTTTTTATTTCCAATTGGCATTGACTTCCAGAAAGAAATGTATTTGCGGTAGCGCAAATAGCGTTTTCTAGTAATTGTTACTCTCGATATATTGTATATTGTTATGTATAACAATTTTATATACTAGAATGTTCCATGTTAATAGTTTTATTATTTTATACCATATGGTGCTTGAATAATATCATAGTTGCGAACAGTTTTATTATTTCTGGTATTAAATTTAAGCTATTGTATTATAATTATTATTGTATCTTGAAATCTTCGTGATGTATGTGTTTGCGGTTATGCAACAGTTTTTGTACTGTACTATTGTTATATTGTATAATTTTCATTCGAGATTAAAAAACAAATAATTGGAATAAATTTTATCAGAATATTAAATTAGATTTGTTAGTGCCAAAATTTTAGGGTTTATAAATATTGAATTTAGTTGGATTATAGGGGTATAAATGATGGATAAAGTTGAGAATTTTATTGTAAAAAATTTGGTAAAAAAAACGAACTAGGATCATTGTTAACGAATAAATTTAACATTAATGATGAAGGTAGCATTGGGTCGCGTGCGCGGGCCAATCAGCCAATATTAAAAGCTTAGTTTGTTTAAAAATAAATGAGAGGTTGTGAAAAGTTAAAGGCATTCGTTGTTCGCGACCCGATGTTTTTTAAAAATATACAATTTAAAAAAAACGTGTAGAAACGATCTACGTTTAAATAATGATATAAAACGCCTGCCTGGGACCGGGTTAGAAATAAACTTAAATAATGAACTGACACATTATGTATAATATAACACTTCTTCATCTGCAGTGCAATTATTTTTCACGTGAAAATAACTGCTTCATTATATACCTTACTCATGAAAGTCTCTCGTACTAAAACATTAGACGACTGTTTCCGAGTGATGAGTAGGAAACATGTAAGGCATAAATATTAAAATAACGCGATCATTACGAGCGAAACTCACCCGAAACTCGCCGTGTAACCCATACATATTTATTATTTACACATGTTGTTGGTGGGATGCTTCTGAAATTATTTGTTGTAATAACATTTTGATAAAACCTCGTGTCTATATTAGAAAAAAATATTTTGTCCGTCTATTAAACATCTGTAAAGAAATATTTTTTTAAATATATAAGAAATATCTTTTATTTCAAAAGTCACGAGTTTCCGGCGAATTTCGCGTTGTATTCAGTGATGCCATGTTATCTCATTTTCTATGAATTTTAACTGTCATTTTAACTCTTACCGAATTTCACTATCATTGTGGTTTACACATTATTTGAATATGTCTTTTACTAAAAGGGGCGATTTTTGACTGTTTGTGTGGCATATTTATGTTTTTAAAGGTTTTCGTATTTGAAAATTTGCCGTTACTATTACTTTTACATTTGTATTATTTATTGAAAGAAACATCAAAACACTACAAGTACTCTTAACGAAAATTTTTAAATTAATTAAAAAGCATTTGTTTCATTTAAGTGTTGAAAGAAGTGAATAAGAAAACGGGGTGGATTATTTTAAATAAGGTACATTGGTCTTATTATCTAAAACTATGTAACAATAAGACACATCGTGTAATAGATTCTGGCCGTGACACATACGGCCGGTTTTAACTGAAACATGAGGAGGGGAAAGAATATTATGTCAACAACCAAGAAACTGGTTCCAAATGCTACGCAAATATAAAAAATCGTCGTATTGCACAACAGAAACTGAATGCTTTAATTGTGAAACAGGTATTTTGGACACTCATGTACATTCGTATCTCTATTTCTGTATTTCTGAATCCTGTAGTTTAAGGTTTTAACTAATTCGTTTCACCGCCAAATATATATAAGATTTATTTAGATACATTGTAACGTAACGCTTAAATCGCTGTCGTTCTTCAACCTCCTTGGTTCATTTTTTTCTCTTCCAAATTCAAATTACTGAAGTCCCGGTTTAAATGATGCTCATTTGTAAGTAAACGTTACATAAATCAACTTCAATTTCTCGTATATCTTTTATTAAAATATAGTATCATTTGCGTTGGTATGTCACACGTAATACAAATTGTCTATATTTATTACATGCTACCATACTGCCAAATGTTATTATTCAGTGAGTGTACAAATATTTTATTTTATACTGAGCTATAGTCATTATTTCATAAGGAACAGCAGAAAATGTCTCGCTTGTATAATTGTATTATATTTATGTATATTACCGCATTACACCTAAAACTGCCATTTTATTTATATAGGTAATACAACAATTATTACTTACACAGTACATTTAGTTTATCAAAGTTACTATTATAACATAGATCTCGTCGTATTTTAAGAAACTCATTTGCTGAAGATTATATTATTTATAAAGACACTGTAAACCAGGACTTGACTACAATTTATTTAAAAAACATTTAGTCAGAAAATAAAATTATTTCCATTTGGATGTTTGCAAAGGACAGATTTATTTTAAAGAACTGGCGGAAGGGCAGGAAGTAAAACAGAGACAGGCAACAAACGAATAACCTCAAGCCGAAGGAAGGTCGTATAGGGATTGAAATGGGAAAAATAACAATAGCAATTACGATTGGACAAACAGATAACGCTTCGGATCGACATTGTACTGGATTTGGAAGTGCTTTGTGAAATTCCGAAACTAGTGAAATTCTATACCGCTCCAAGCGATGTTATCTAGCACATATTGGCTGATAGTTGTTATTCGAATTACATCTGACTTGGGACTTTAGTCTCATTTGTTCCTATCTTATCTCATATAACAATGGAGTGGTCAATTGAAACGAATTTCCTTTTGTTTTACAGTATTTCAGAACTGATAGCATTGTTTTTAAGCAACAATGAATTATTTTAGTTTCGATTAGCAGTTTGTGGGTAATAATAATCCATTGCTTTCAAAAGAATTTCGGTGTTCTTTTAAACCTAATATACTTTTTATCGGTGCTCTCTACCTACCCCGTGAGGGACATGGCGTGAATATATGTATGTATGTATTTTTTTATCGTAGGCATAATAAACGTTCAATCGTTAGTCAATGTTCTTGTTTAGAAGTGTCCTTAAGATTTACATGCCATAAGACATGATGTTTCTGCCGAATTTCTGTTTGTTTTATACAATTTACTAATAAGTAATTTTATGAGTCTTCTGCAAGTGAACTTACATTTCATTTTACATTTCCATCGCCAGTCTCTTTATCTATAATCTTTATCATCTTCTTTTTCTGTCCTATTATTTCGTTCTTCCTCCGTGGGATGATTGTGTAAGTATTAGCTTATATAATTGCAGGTGATTCTTAATATTATTGTAATGCATACTCAGTTTACATATTTTTTTATTGACTCTTACGTTTATCGCCTCTTCACACATGGAAATAATTATTTTTGTATGGCTATCACTTAATCGTACTCCACGTTGTGTTCCTGTGGCTTATCCATAGTCAAGATAATTAAATAAAATAATTAAAATATGACTGCAGGTAAGATTTAAATACTACCAAAATGTAATGTAAGTTTATAATAAAAAGCCCCTATGGAGGTTTTTATAATAGTCGTCAATGTAAAAGATGCAATGATAAATTTGTAAAAATATAATAAAACTCAACGGGTAATACGGTTATTCGTTAAATTGACTATCGTAAGTAGAATTCGATTTGTATAAAACTAAAATTAAAGCAATCTGATTTATACTAACACTGAAGTTTTATTTGTCTATCACGAAACCCCGCACCTGTCAACTTGAAATATCTTTGTACAATGTATTAAACTTCATTTTACTTGTCAAAACAACGAACCAAAATCAGAATGTGTCCTTTAAGGCGGTTATATATGTATACAATATCTCGGAAGAGAACCGTCTTTAAGGGTCAAAGATTAACTTATCATACAGAATGGCCATCATGATTAAATAACACCTAGTTCTTGGGCCAAAACTATTTTCTAAATTAATTGGATTAATTTTATAAAGGGAGATATTGTAATAATGACTATTTATGACTTTCTTTCCACTTGGTGTATAGCACACATGTCAAATTTTCAGAAGCCCAAACTATTTAGTTTTGTTCGTTTATGAATTTAGTAACGATTTTCTGCACTTATTTTTGTAAAATACGGCTTAAGATTTGTAATAAGAAATTGAAAACTACAGCAAGTATTGCTTAGTAGAACGTATAACCAAATAGATTTGGATTACACATAATAGGAAACCACAGTCAGTCAGAGAGGACACCCGTGTTAAACAAAGCGTCGATCAAGGGGTTGACAAAAAAAGTAAATTAAAATTATAAGGTATATTTTCAAACTTGGACACATAACACAACGAAAATACATGTTCATTACACAGATGATTCTCCTGGATAGAAATCGATCGACAATCCACACGGGCTAGCCAAGTAAAATGTATCATAGAGCTAAGATAGTTTCTAATTTTATATATTATGTTCATCCTCTCTAACATAAACTAACGATATTTTGGGCCTTATGATGACATAATGTCTAAATTCTATGGTGGCGAACCTTGGCCCGCAATTTAGCCATGAACTGTGTATAAATCACCATAATTAAACACATTAGTTCTAGGCCGTAGTTTCGGCTTATGAAGACAATGTCTTACGAATGACGAATGACCTAAGGCGACTGTTACGTTATTTTAAAGAACGTAAATTATTTTGTACTGTATATAATAATAGTTTTATTTATAACAATGCATTTATAAGAACATCATGTGTCTATCGTTTAAAAAAACGTAACATAACGCCTGTAATCCCCGAAGAGGTAGGCAGAGGAGTGTAGTACACTCCCACGGTTCACCAGTTACGGTTACCTCCAATTATGGAATAAGTGGTGAGTCTATTGTTATACACCAGGTACAAATCTAGACTCCGAGCCATTACTAGAAATTCTAATTTTAGAAAAACCCAATAGTACTCGACCCGGAATTTGAACCCAAGACCTCTCGATCGGCAGTCGCGCTTGCAACTAACACAACCAACGAGCCAGTCAACAAGTCAATGTCTATCGTTTACTTAAATTTAAATTCATATTTATCCCACAAACTTTTGGCCAAAATGACACAGATTAACGCGAAAGCCATAGCAGCCTAGTAGTTTAGATTTTACTACTCCGGGGGTTTGGGGTTCAAATAAAAACTTGACTTCGATTTTACAAAATATTGGCCGTTTTGTGACCTAAGTTTTAGATTCTGAGAGAAGATGTGTGTTTCACATTCCTAACCTTGTGATGATCATTATAGTTATATTCAAGAGTAATATTTTTGTGTAAAGAGGCTATATTTCAGTTATTCTTCAATCGTTAGCGATCAAACAAGTGGCTTATTGCCCGCTGAGAGACGCGGCCAGGTGCGAAGATATTACCCATCTGACAGGTGACAGCGGGGAATTGAAGTGGGAGTTTATCGATCCCTCGGGACGCCCGTTATACCCGACCTTGCTAAAATTGAAAATTAGATATGAACTTAATAACTTAAATTAAATTACTTAATAATTAAATTAAACATATTTTTCATTATTATGATTCGGAATTATGTTGTTTTTTTAATAAATCTAGCATAATATGACATCGCGCCTGTATTTCCCCGAAGGGGTAAGCAGAGAACTTTAGTACACTCTCATTCATCATCATCAGCCTATTTCCATCCACTGCTGAATATAGGCCTCTCCAATAGCACGCCATTGAGCTCGATCTTCAGCTCTTAGTATCCAACCGCTGCCAGCCACTTTGCGGATATCATCACTCCACCTAGCTGGACG
>DWEG01000337.1:0-11645 GCA_018245845.1 Apyrrothrix hygieia | reverse complement strand
AAAGATTATTATTATTACTACATCTGTCTTATTATTTCAGAATATAAAATAGTTAAAAATCTAGTATATATAATATTAACTTAAATTTGAACAGGCACTGAATTACATAATTTAAAGATCGTTATGACAAACAAAATCATTATAATTACTGCGGATATTTTAGGACATATTCATAGTAATTACGATTTTGTTATAAGCTAACAAACTTTATATTATAAAATAATACGGTGTTTTAGAACATTAAGCTTGATAGCTTTCTTAATAGAAAGACACAATTAATACTAAGTCATGGAGACAGTCTGATTTAGTTTTCAAGGGAAGTAAGCCTCAGAATTATGTCAGAAATGAATTAACTTCTTATTTTGGAGTCCCTTATTAAAATAAATGGCATTTAAAGTATATTTATTGTGCTGATAGTAACACTAAACACCCTTAGATACTTTGAGAAAAATTGATGTAACTATGAGCCAATTCATAAAATTTGAAATTTTGGTGAAAGTTATATGTGTATTTATGAATATTTTGTAATACTCCTACAAATACCAGCTAATGGGCAACAAGTATGAATTTAAACACAACTTTTCAACAATTTAATTTATTGTCCTTTATTTTTAACATTTCTTTTATTTTTAGATTTAATTAGGCTAGTTGCATCATCATTTAGTTGTTGGAAGAAAGCCTTAGAAGTCTTCAGGGCTTTATCATTTGCTTCTACACTCTTAGAAGTATTTCTATGTTCTGTAACTTTCATGATTTTTCCTTTTTTACGCTGCAGTTTTTTCTTTTTCCTTCGTTCTCTATTTTTATCGGTTTGTGTGCGCTCTGCTTTACTCAATAAGTCACCTCTGTGTTTCTTCTTCACTTCTTCTGGAGCCAGTAATGCAGCATCACTTGTAGCTACAGGTGCCACCTCCTCCATGGATATTGCTGGAGTGTTACTGATAATCTTAACTTCAGCTTGGGGTGCCTTTGGAGTGTAATGATAATGACATAAAGCATTTAGTTTACCAAATAATTTGCCCATGAGGTCTCGAATTTCAGTGTAACTCTCTGGTTCCTTTTCATCCTCATTACCACCAGATACAGCTTGCTTTTGCTTCAAGTATTCTGCTTCATAAACTTGTGCTAAGCTTAATTTACTTTTATTCTGATCTAATACTTCTGGTTTTCGGAAGACAAGTTGGTCTTCAACTGGCCTTTCTTTTCTAATAACGTCATCCCAAGCTTTATCTTTGATTCTGCGTTTTATAATGTCTTCTAAAGTCAGAGTTGTTTGCTCTGTTATTATTGGTGGAGGTCTTGTTGTCAGGTCGAAATCTACAACTTCTTCCAGTAGAGAGTTTTGGGGCCGTTTCATTGCATCAACTTCACCTTTTAACTGCCATGGAGCTTCAACTAATGTCTTTTCTTCTAGTTTTGATATTTGTTGTTTTAAACGCTGTTGTCGCTTTTCAAATTCAGTTTTCTGTTCAGTATCAGTGTACCCATTGCTACTGGCAATTTCATTTGCTTCTGTAACATTATCTTCAGAGTCACTTTCATCAGATTCCTGCTTTGCAAATCTAACTCTCTTATCATTTTTTATAGGCTGTTTATTGTCACCTTCCACCAAGTCTTCTTCATTAAAGTCACTAGCTGCATTTTCCTTTCTGTGACTATTTTCCTCTTTATCTTCTCCAATCTCATTATCAAAGAAGTCATTATACATTACATCACCTTCTTCATTGTCAGAGTCTTCATCATCAATATCTTCAAACATATCTATGGATTCATCATCACTATCATTACTTTTCTTTTTATCCCCTTTACTTTCCATTTTCTCTTCTTTCAACAGGAATTCCTCCATTTGTTGGAGTTTAAAGAAGTCATCATCCACAATAGAAGCCTTTGTCTTGGGTTTTAACTTGTTGTCTTGATTCTTTTTTGTCATTTTAATTTCTTTATTTTTCTTCAATATCTTTGGAAGATTTTCATTCTCAGACACTTCAGTACGACTTTCAGACTGAACATCTTCCTGTGGTTGCACTATTTTTATAGGAAAATTGAGTTCGTTCTTAGCGGACATACAGTTTGCAACATCCCACACAAAATCATCCCAACGATCTGAGTTTTGAAGGTCAATTTGTTGCCAAATTTGTTCCTCATCAAAATCCTCTACAATTATTTCGGTTAACGCATTCTTTTTCTTTGACTTCTCACCTGTTTCCTCACTTTTCGTGTAGTCGTACAACGATTTAACCAAGTTTTTTATGTCTTCCTTCACATCATTTTGAACGCTAAGAAATTTTGTCGGTTTGTTTGTGAGGGAACTAAATTTTTGGATCATATCCACTATTTCGATACTCGCCATGGTTATTTAACTACTTTCGCATACATTTATATCCTTAATATGAATGTAGAAACTTATTATTACCCTGTTGATTAGTTAAAAGATCCACACGCGGTTCGCAATGTTTGACAGTCTGTTACGTGACTTTGACGTTTGACGTAAGATGTTTTTGTGTTCATGTCGTTTTTATTTTGTACAAACAAAAGCAAAGTTACAGTTAACGTAGCGTTCATGAATTTAATGTTCCATAAATAATGTCAATGTATTTAAATCTCGTATCTAAAGAAATGGAACAAAATGTCTTTCGTATTTAGTTTTAATAGTATCATTAAACTGTTTATTTTAATCTGTACATAATATACGGATAATCTATAAATAGTTACGATATTTACTCACTATACATTAATACCAGTATTTATACTACACGTAGGAAGATTTTATTGATTCTTTGACGAAACAAATAGAACTTTATTTAATCTTATTAAAAACACTAATCAGGGTATTAATCATTTGAATAAAAAAATATCTGAGGTCAGTATTGAATTAGAATAATAATAGTAGCCAAAGAATTGATAGCCTGGTGTTACGCTAACTTTAAGAGCCTAAGAACAGATCAGAACACATCATCAGGTTGTTTAAGTCTACTGCTGGGCATAAGTCTCTCATGAGGGATTTTTGCTCATAACCCTCACGTTGGACATACGACTTGGGGAACGCAGAAGACGGCTTCATGCACCACTTATTCTGCTGCCCGTCGGCGACTAGGGCATTTAGCCGTTCGAGAGGTCTTGGTCATTTAATATTGGCACACACTTCTAATTACTTTACTTTTATGTGCGATCATTAAATAAAAATTACTCACTACAACCGTAAAAAAAAGCATCGTGAAGAAACTCTTCTCTCTGGATGAGTTCTCTGTAGAGCTCTGTAGTCTACCCACCCTCACTTGCTATTGTTATAGTCCTCACTCTAAGAGATAAGATTCACTCTTCGTATCCCTGGGTGGAACAATAAAAGGTTCGATGACGATCAGTTTTTAACCAATAGTCTGATAATTGACTGCCTCGTTGATCGAGTTTTTGCAAGCGCAGCTGTTAATCGAGAGGTCCTGGATTTAATCTTCGAGTCGGGTATTATTTGGGTTTGTCTAAATAGATATTTCTAATAATATTCCAAACCCTGTATCTGATCCCAGTATATATCAACATTGAGCATGTTGATATTATTCCTATTCCTATGCGGAACGTAAACGTAACTGGTGAGAATGTGGGAGTGTACTATACTCCTCTCCCTACCTCTTCGAGGATTACAGGCGTGATGAACATAGAAATAGAAAAAATAGAAACAGAAAATATGGAGTTATTTAAAATGAAAAAAATGGTTTATTTTTTATAAATTGACACAAAATGTAAATCTATTGTTTAAAGTTAAAAACCAGAAAAATATAATTGACAACCAATATAAATCTGTACGTTTAAATAATTTTTAAGCAATCAAATCTATTAGAGATCTAAAATCATAAATAATTAAAGTAGAGGTTTCTCTTAAGATAAAAAACAGTTTTAAGTGTTTATTTTTTATTGAAATTCGATTTATTTTACATATCATTTTATTATTAATTATAGTTACATCAGACCTCGATTCGTGTTAATGTCTTATAATATAGAATATCAACAGATAGAATCCTAAATGATATTGATTAGTTTACAATTAAACTTCTCACTTAAACATTCCGAATGAAAAATCGAAAAATACTGATATTAAAATTGCAAATTGGCACAAGCACAGGAAGGTGAAGTATGAAAAGTAAACTTATAATCTTACGTGCCAAATATTTATAATTAAAATAAAAAAACAAAAAAATACATTCACAACAAAACAGTTTACAAAATCTCATCAATATAAAACAACAATCCGTATAATTCAAAATGATATAAAATCTCATCGCTTCTCACTCACAAAATAAGAGAAGGAAAGATAATTTTACTTTCCTTAAAAATCTCTCTCCATTATTGGCATGACTTATAATTACACTTATTAGTTAATTAATTCTATATAAGTTGGCAATATTGTTGACTAGAAAAATTATCACAGAACAAATGAATAATACTGGAATGTTTTGAAATTTGACAAAATATAGACAATAATATTAGAGCGAATTTAGATTGTTACAAAATTCATACTAATAAGTGAACAAATTATTAAGAGAATTGTCAGATCTTCACTAATTTTGGAGAATTTCTTATGCCTACATTTGTATCACATGGATGGAGGGTGCACTTCTGTTTAACATGTAATGTATCCTCATCAATATTATATATATACTTCTGGACTGCAATAATAAATGTTGTATATCCCAAGGCATCTGGAATAGTTCAATGATGCAAGGAGAATCCAGTTAGGTTATCTCTGATGAAAAAGACACTATGAGTTTATTTAACCGAACTTCACTTAATTTAATTAGCAGAATACCTTTAGTTATATCGTCTTTTTTGGAATAATTTTAATTTATTCACATATAAATAGAAATGTTAATATAAATAAAATGCTTTGGAATTTAAGTGTACCCTTTCATCCGCCGCCGGCGGGCAGCACCACGGGCGGTGCGAAAAGTTGTGCTCTGCGATACCCAAACCGCATGGTGAGCGTGACATTACAAGCAAAAATCCACTTTGGGTTGCCATATGTCCAATACATATAGTAAACTGAGACAAGCTGATTATGATGATGAATCTTTGCACTGCTGACAGTGAGAACCGTCAATGTATCTCAAAAGGCTGAACTCTATAGTTATAATTTGTATTAGTGGAATGAATATTGAAAATTTCCTCTAAACCCTTTCTTTCATGGCAGCATTAATAGGATTGTCAATAAATTTTCGGATACACACTTGCATACATATTGTTGTATCTCAATTCGCTCGTGAACAATCAATAACTTAAACGAATAAAGGAACTGCATTGGAGAGTAGTCATGCTTCGATTAAACAATTGTTTTGATATTCTGACCATTTTTGCTTATATTATTAGTATGTATTAAAAGGATTATTTGAATTAATAATATTAATTCTATTTTCACTAACCATGCAAATTATTAACAATTTGTTTAATGAAGTTAGTTTGTTTCAAAATATAAATTGTAATTTCAAAACAATTGATTGTAATTAGAAAAAAATAACTAAACAGATCACAAGCCTTAAATTTGTATAATAATATCACAATGCTTTGGCGAATGTAAATAATTGAAGAGTTCTTAATTAAAGAATAAGAGCTTAACAACATTTTGGCTTAAACTGAGGAAACTTATTAAATATAGATAATTCATAATAATACTGGCATTTTCAGGGTTTCATTTGTTATTTCTAAAGGCAATTGGCAACACAATTTTTTTGGCTATGTATTTAAGTTACATTGAAATTATTATTTTGACCACAGGCAAGTGGTGTTCTTACAGGGATTTAGCCATTTAATTTGAAATATAACTAAAGAAAAAGCAGCATTACATACTGTTAATCATGCCATTGTAATTTGTAGCCTTAACCAGTGGCATATTTGCCAATTTTTTTAGAAAACGCTTATAAAATAAATTAAAGCACAATATATACATAAAACCAATCATATATACAATTACATGTGTAGTTATCCTTTTTTTTTCAAATAACATAATATAATCATGTATCTACAATGGACACTATATAGTTCTTTTCATAATCTTGTGCCATTCCATAACAATGTGTACTTTCTCTGTTCATATTACTTAATAAAAGTCAATATGAGTGCTTTATTTTTGAATGTAGAACAATTCTTGGCACCAAATTTTATGGTCGGTTGACATAATACTGATTTCGAATCAATTTTGAGTAGTTAAAAATTATGTTTATAAATATTATGATAACCACATAACAATTCATTTGACAACAGCAACTATGTTATTAATATACTATATTTTTAAAACATGACTTATATAAGATTTACAACTTATAATGAGTAAGAACAATAATTATTAACATTTCAAGACTCATAAACGAGGAATTTAGGGATTCCATTCAAAATCAATAACATATTTTTTAAAAGTTTTGAACTTCCGAAAAGTATTCTAATTTTAAATTTCAATTACTATGCATTTTCAATACAATATACTGATTTGCTGCTTTGCAAAGTAAATTTCTAACAAAAGGCCAGATTAGGCTTTTTGCTTATTTGTTGCTGTAATTACTTACATCACTCATTAATGAGATTACTGACTGAAAGGAAGATATGAGGATATCATCAAACAAAGCAATGCAGTCAATTGTGGTGCACTCACTTCAAGCAATATCAGATACTGACTGTGACAAGTTAAACAAAAGAATATCTTAATAAACAGTAGACAATTTATCAAAGCAGACAACAAAATGTAAGCGCTTCTACTTTAAGGATTCAAATTGTGGTAGGATGGCCTGAAAGCAATATTTTCAGTTATTTTTAATCATTTGTGTAGTAAGATCAACTTTACTAGGAATGTATTTAATGGGGCACAGACAAGAGTCAAAAATTTTAAATAATTGATGTGTGTTGTGACCTTAAACGTTACTTCGCACTAGCAATCTGGCCCCATTTTGCTCAGATTTCAATTGACTAAATATGTAAGTATTATCGAAGAGTTTTAAGAGTGGATCCAAGGTGTACTTCAGTTTAGGATTGCAACATACCTACCCTAAAACATTACAAATATTCACTTACACTAATATACTCTAAAAGTATAATGAGAATATACACAAGGGGAAAATTTACAACTATTATTTCTACCTATGAGAAAGTTTTATCTATGTCATCACACAAACCTAACTATTGTGTTGTGCGTGGTAAATTGAACTATAAGTCTTTACGTTTAGAATTAGAATTGCATGCACTACACAATAGTTACGAATCAATATCTTGGGAGATGCCGAATATTTTTTTACCATGAGATTATAGAATTAATATCATCAAAAAATGATGAGAATTGACCCCAAATAACATGAGATTAGACTAGGCTAAGATTTTGGAATTAACCACAGTAGTTTTTTTAAATTTATAGCACTTTTCCTGCAAGTCTGCTTTAAAACTGGATGTAATGAGTTACACAAAGTAATTACGAGATTAAAATACCACAGAACATTATAAGACATATCATAAACAACTATAAAGAATGTTCACTATGCGAACATAAGTTTTCATATACCATATATGGTTGGTACCTACTTCATCTAAATGAATAAACACTTGATATAGTATGGGTGTGCATTAATTTACCTACTAATACAATATTTAAATTGTTTCATAGAAGTTTTTTTGGAAAACTATGATGTGAGTTAAATGGCATTTCCCAAAATACCCATCTTATTCTCTAGACAGAAATAAATAGAAACCGTTTAGGTAAGCGTTTTAGAAAGCGTTTAACAATTAGAAAGATGCCAAAAAATAAGTGAATTTTTACTCCTTAAGCAAAGAAATTAGTTGTATTATATTAGTAAATTTGCCAAATATTATTGACAGATAATATTGTTCATTTCAGACCTCAAGCTAATATATAACCAAAACAATAAAATTCAAATGTAAACAGTGCAGTCTTGTGTGGTTACAAATAAATAACAATTAACGTTTATTTATAACAATAAACAAGAAATGATATCAGTCTCGTTTAACAGTGGAAACAAGCCATTGTTTACGAGTGGCATATAAGTCAATTACAAAATAAAGTAAATCCGATATATCCTAAAGTTGACTAGATTTATGTACTAACAAAAAGTAAAAAATAAATACGAAATCTGAAAGTTTTAAATAAATGATCAAATTTGTTTTTAATGACCTCACACACTACATGATTTTAAGGGTTAATAAAAAATTGCTAAAATGCAATAAATAAATTTGAGCTATATGTGTGTGTTAAACGATTTCATTAAACAATTATATCATACTGTAATTTTACTTGTTCATTCAATAGACCAATTGATTCTCTTTACTGTGAACTCATAAGATAATAACAGAATTTTGAGAATTATAGAAATTCTTTTTGACACTAGCAGTAATTTTAATGAATGTCAACTTAAATAAACTTAATCAAGTACAAACATTGTCCAAACCACTATTGAATGAATGAGCTGTTTCCAAGTAGGGAAAATTACCTGCCGCATTAATACCCATAAATAGTATTATATAAAGCAAATTTGGGTTATAAGAATTATATAGCTAACTGCAGGTAAGGAAAAGTATTGTCTCTAGTTAGTTTCTTTTTCTGTCTATTGGTATCTTGTGACATCCTATCAGAATATTCTTAGGGTTTAGGAAATCATTAGTGTGCGAGGATTATAACGGATAGGCTAAATGGGAAGCATTCTGCTACACTATGTATCTACAAGAAAGCCAAGCTTGTATCTGTAAAATATGAATAAAAACGCAACTACTCACCTACGTGTAAAAGCTATGTTCGAATCGAAACTACGGCGAAGTTTAGTCTTTATTTTAAATTAATTGGCCCGTTTATTAGTTCTTTAACTAACACTAACCTATTTGGCAAATGTTTTGGCACATCACTTTGGCACTGTATTATATGCTCGCTCGGTGCGGAGGTAGATTGAATGTGAGGGTGTCGTTCACAAAGCACTGCTCCTGATCAGCTTCGTCAGGGAGGTAGTAGCCGTAACTACCGTCGTTAGACACTTGGTCAGCACCAAAAGAACTTCCCGGCATTCCTGTAGTGAAATCGTCCCAGTTCCTTTCGAAGGATTTTCTTCGTTTCGCGAATAGTATGGACCCATCGAATGCATACTCATCATCAAAATGTAGCACAGCGTCATCATAGAAATAGTTCTCTATACGTCGATTGCTTGTGTTCCTCGCTATGTTTTTCATGAGTTTCTTCCGTGCATAGCTGGACCTTTCAGAATCGTAATCATCTACTAGGGGGTCATTGCTACGGTTATCTGAACGTATATTCATCGAGTAGAGCGATGAGCTGTGAGGGCTGGTCTCCATTCGAGTGCTCAGGCTGTGCCTGTAAGGATTGAGGTATTGTTCGTTGTTGTTATACCTCATTTCATACATCATCATGCCCCGCTTCAGCTGTTCCCGTCTTTTCGCAACCATCTCTCTGAAGTCTTCCGAGTCTAGTTGGAAGTCGTTGGTCTTTGCATTCATGTACAGGTATCCTGAAGCAGAATTGAGTCGTAGTGATTGCGATCCGCTTTTGCATGAGGCTTTCTCAATGTATCGTGGTATGCTTCCCAACTCGCGATAGTTCTTTGATTTGATCTGCCTAAAGTTGGTTGGCGGCACGGGTGACAGTGGGTCCCGATAAGGTATTGATCTGAAAAATATTAAATCATGTGTTATTTGATTAAACCTTTTGTGTGACATATTTTGTATACATCTATACACATAAATAAAATTGGTGTGTCTGTTTGTAATATTAAAATAACCGCCTTTTACTAAATGCATATGTATGTATACACAGTACATATACCAAAATAACATTTTTTATTATATTTTGTCTGTCTATTTGTTCCGGCTAATCTATGGAACGGATGGACCTATTTTGATGGACTTTCACTGGCAGATAGGTGACGTAATAAGGAGTAACTAAGGCTACTTTTATTTTAGACTTATATAAAACAATAATAAAAAAACCTGAGCTCAGTCTAATCTTACCTATTTGGTCCAAAGCAGTTACATGAACAACTGCACACGCTTGGGGGATATTCCTCGTCGACGTATAGCGGCACCACGGCTGTATCACCTGCAACCAGACATTAAAAGCAATCAAGACAAACACCACTAACAAAATTTAGTGAACAGCTAGCTTATAAAAAATCTAGTTAGCATTATCATGAAGAGAAGGTACTATGATATACGACAAATAAAATACTTTGACAATAACTAATTGTTTGGATCTGTAAAGGTGCATCCATACCGCAGTTACTTTTTGCGGACCTACACCAAGTGTTACTGGGCAACCTGAGATAATAAGGCATTTGTTCTTAAAAAATATAACCGTGGTAAGATTTCCCAACTTTTGAAAATAGTAAATATCTCATAACCGATAACATTTGTCACGAAATGTTTCCTAACGTTACTTTATCACGGCATCACAAGATATCGTCTTCGTTTGCCGTTAATTTTTGTATGTTTTGTTAATGTATACAATAATTAATTGGTTGCAATTGGTTTGTTATTCATACTTGTTTGTTACATTTTAATAATAATAATAATATCTTGGGACATCTCCACACACGGCCATCCGATCCCGTACTAAGCATCAAGAGAGCTTGTGTTACTGTAATCGGACGGCTGATAAACTACATATATACATAGAAACATATACTTATATAGATATTTTTGTTAACACTTAGGCACAGAACAAATATTTGTGCTCATCACACAAATATTTACTCTGGGTGGGAATCGAACCCACGACCCCCGGCGCAGCAGTCAGGTTCGTTACCCACTGCGCCAACGGGCCATCATAATGTATAATAATTACGTAAATACGTTCCATTGATTTTCACTACAACCGTAATACATATAAGCAACGACAGTATTGTACTGTCGTGTGGTATTAACAATTAAATAACATTTATTTCATACTACACCTTGTATGCATAACTCCTAACCTACATTTTTAATTGATTCTTGTGTACGTGGATGTCCCAGTGATCCGATTCTCTCGATCGGCGCTGAAACTGTGGCGCTGTTCGGAGTGATTGCAGCGCTCGGGCTGACGAGCAATCTTGTAGCAATATCCTTCGTGAGAACTCAATCACAATGTGCAAGCAGGTTTAATTTCCTCTTCCTATGCAACACGCGATATCGAATTTGAAATGTTCGATGACAATAGCACAATCGGATATCGCATTTGTTTAGGCTTTTTGTTAAGTAGTTAACAAAAAAACAACGCTACAGATGCGAATGTTGATAGATGCAAGCTCCGAGGAAGATTAAAACTCACCTTACGTATCTTGGCTAAATGGGACAGATACTAGCTGATGAGGGAGTCAGAAGTCTTCGAAATAGACGTGCGCGTATGAAAAGAGTGATGATTATGGAAGACGCTGTGTAAGGATACCAATATTTGTTACTCGGTGCTGTGTGCCTACTCAGTAACGGAGCTGGCGTGACGATATAGTAATAAGGTATAGAAAAGTGAAAAATTAATTACACTCCTTGCTGTGTGAGGTTGTATCTTCCGTCTTACTTTTGGCCATTATTTCCAGTTCAGTGCAATTAATATACACATTTATGTTGTGACCATGCCTGCCTCGTTGGTCGTGTTGGTCGCAAGCGCGACTACCGATCGAGAG
>DWEG01000336.1:0-11654 GCA_018245845.1 Apyrrothrix hygieia | reverse complement strand
CTGCTACTAGAAATTCCAATTGTAGAAAAATCCAATAGTACTCGACTCGGGATTCGAACCCAGGGCCTCTCAATCGGCAGTCGCCCTTGATAACAACACGACCAACGAGGCCGTCAAGCCAAGTATATATACACACACATGTACATTACAACCTTTAAACCGGAAGTGGACCCTAGAAATAGATGCATTAGTGGTGCTTCAGCACAACACCCCTAGACAAGGGGTTATTTAACCTTTAACAATAACGCAAATGTCGTTTAGTCGCTTAACGGGTTAATTAAGGGCTAAATAACATATGTGATACGCGTATTCGCTCTATGTGAGGCAGACATGTGTAATATTACGAGTATATCTGTGAAATCGAATATTTTGTCGAGGCAATATACGGTGGCGAGTGTTTTTAAGTGGCGTCTTGACGGAAATCAATACGGATCACAGGAAAAAAGTAATAATATACATTTGTATTTGTATAATAAATTATTAATACATAAAAAGATATCAAATACGCCAGATACTGGCTGATTCAGGAGTCAGAAGTTTCCGAAACCGGCGTGCATGTATGAACAGAGTGATGAATATAGAAGAAGCGCGGCAGGTCTGCAAGGATAGAGATATTTGGCATCGGTGCTCTGTGCCTACCCCGTGACGGCCCTGGGGTGTAGAAGTGTATGTAATTAATTATGAGGTTAGGATTAGTTAGGATGTGTCCATATAATATAGTAGTAGCACCGAGTCTGAATTCGTGCCCGGTGTCTGTTAATACATGCCTATTCATAACCTAATTTGTGAAACATGGGAGGACTACACTCTTCTGCCCACCCCTGTGATGAAATACAGCCGCCATCATTACATCACATCACTATCAGCCTATTGCAGTCCATTACTTTACATAGTCCTCCCCTGAGGGTTTATGCCCATAATCCCACGCTGGAGCCCATAGGCGACCAGGGCATTTAACTGAGTCTACTGAGTCATACCGCGATCTGCCAATTCTGGGTTTAGTTGCCTCTTACGACATCTTGTATCCCGGCATGGCGTCGTGAAATGTATTCTTACTCCGCCCCGATACGGATACATGCAGGCGTGATGTTATGTTATGCATGGTTAATATTTGAAGTTATCTTACACTTATCTTTTTTAGGTTTAGAATCGTAGAAATAGGTAATGAGGTTCTAACATTAAAAAGAATTATGAAATCTTTTGATATATCGTGTTAATTAATTATAGAACTCATTGCTATACTCATACAAGACGTTCAAGAAAATCTCTTCTGTGAAAAGATTTAATTTTTAATTACTAATTCAAACGAAAATTTCTGTGCTCTAATTTAATCACGATTTCTCGGAAACCTTTTACTTTCAACTTGAACTTAACGCCAATGTTTGTTTTCATGTTAACGAAATCTTATTTGCTGTTTGATTTCAAAGAAATCTCTATTTTCTTTTGGAATCAAAGCTGATTTTGCGAAACAGGTAAACTTATAAACTAAAAATTCTATATAAACTTTACGTATAGTACTGTATGATAATCCTAGCTTGGAATTTTATTCATATTTTAAGGCCATGCGCCGTACGGCAGATGAAAGAATGACAAAACAGATATACAACGAATGTTGATGAATACTTGGCGAGGGAGATCAACACTCACATATGCCAAATAGGTCAGAAAGTTACTAATAGGAGAATCAGTAATCTCTGTAACCACCGTGGGTATATGAAGAGGGTAACCAATGGAGAAAAAGCGCGTAAGGTTTGTAGGAATACAGAAGACATTTGTCATTCGGTACTCTACGTCTACCTCATAAGAGCCTGACGTGATTATATAATTGTGCATAATACAATATTTTATGTCATTATATGTCTAATTTAAGTAAATGTCATTCTAAGGTTTGCCGAGAAGAACAATCTGCCTAAATTGGAATACGTGTCGTTGCCGCGTGTTGGCGCGATGAAGGTGATAATGGAGGAAATAGGACCACTCAAAGGTGACGTCGCTGGAACATCGAAGGATGTGGCTAAAAATGGTAATAAAATCCACTTACGTATTATTATTACATGGGTAATAGATTACTTTATGTGTATTACAATTCATTGTAGTTCCAGTTCATAAAAAAATCAAATTTCTAAGGCATGTTAAGTCTTCCAACCCGTACTTGGCCAGTGTACCAGACTATGGCCTCAACCCTCTTCTTCTGAGGAGACCTTGTTCCAACTGTGGAACCATAAAACGGTCGGAAAAAATATGTTTTACAATTTGGGCACGCGGAAAGAATGATTGTCGGTGAAACAACAAAACAAACTTATAATGCGAGCGTGAATCATAGACTTCACTTGTTGTACGTATGAGATTTTCTGATCAATTCAGAAATCGTAAAGTCCTGAAAGAAGGCCGGTTCGAAAGCACCTCTAATGGAAGAGCATGTAGACTTTTATCGGCATCATCAGTGCTGTTTATCGTTCTACGGCTGGACATGGGTCTCCTCTCATGACAGTAACTAAGTTCACAGTCTTCCACGTTGATCAAGCGCGAATTAACAGATTTCTGACGTCTTAGTGAACATTATAAATAACTGTAATATGTGTAGATTTCCACGCGATGATCCTTCACCAATAGAGTGAGTGGTATTTAGTCTTAATTAAGTAGGCATTCATCTAAATAAAATTTATTTAATAACTGGCTGTTATTTGCCCCTTGATTAACGCTTATACTTTAATATTTTACATAGAGCCTTTCATTCGTTATTTAAATCTTTTGGCGGTTCATTTAAAAAGCTATTCGCCGTAGGCTTGTTTCCTTTTCCAAAATTCAACTTACCGTCTTAACAAAATTCTTACAAATTCGATTCAACGGTGTTGTTAAACTTTGAATCCCACAGAGATAATTATTCCGGAAAATTATACAGTAAATTTTTCAGCCATAAAAAGGTGCCGATGTCACTCTTTCATCCATAAACAACGACTTTGGAAATAATCACGCCTGGTCGTTGCTCGTTAAAAACAGAAAAAACGAACAAACAAACCAAATAAAACAAAGAAACAATTTCAGCACTTAATTCATTAGGGAAAATTGCAAAACAATATTTTGTGAAGTTATTGCAATTTAATTTAAAAAAGAGATCCCAAAAACCGATCTATAATGATGATTACAGAGAAAGAAATTTTACATTGCTTAGATATCTTTCGATCGGATTTTATCACGTTACCGTCATCAAACGTTCAATCATAAAACTGCTGGACGCAGGTCCCATGTCATTAGGAGAATGATTAAATCTTAGTCAATTATTAACTATTTACCAATTTCCGCATACATACTCACATTTGCCCTCAGTTTATATACAAATCCACTTCGCAGATAACAACTTCAACCAGAATAATGCGAAGACGACAGTTGAGAATAATGCGGGTAACAGCATAGAGTGGGTGCTGGATGTCACCATCGCTTACCCGGAGCGCGTACCGCTGCACCTGCAGGACGTTGTCTGCGGAATCAGACCTCCCTGCACCACGCATCTGCACTACCGCCTTTACCCTAGCACCGAGGTGAGCTTAGCTTAAAACGCCAACAGAACAAGTAAAATTTGGCATTAATTTTTGACAAATTGTTGATATTCTATTACCAATATTGTAAACTAATTTCCGATGATTAATACCCAATTAAATTGCAGGTGCCATCCGACACGGAAGGGATGACCCAATGGCTTTATGACAGGTTCATAGAGAAGGACAAAATGCTAGAAGAATTCTACCGCACTGGGCAGTTCCCAGCCAGAGGGAACAATCCCCATGTAGTCAGACAAGTGAGACAAGACAATCTTCGTTACATAATCCTGCATTTGTTTTTCATTGCGTCAACATTCTTGCAATACAATATATGGTGTGGACTATGTAGCTATTTCTGGTAACGAATAATGATGTACGAGCAGACGTATAGATTCTTATATATTACTCTTTTCCTTTTTCAAACAGCTTCTGTGTTTTTTCATTGTAATGTGCTCTCACGACAGTACAATATATTAGCCGTAATCTTTAACGTTTTAAGCACTTTTACGCTGTTTTCTGTAAATTCGCTTTTTTTACATCTTGATAATTACAACTTACGCACGTATAGCTCTAGTGTCATTGTATCTGAATATGTCCAAAATGAACCTGAATTTAGGTATTACAACAGTAGCGAATTATACAATATATGTCCCAATAAAATGATTTATTACATCGCAAGCGATTAACTACTAAATATAATGTTAACGATACAGTTGTAAAGTTCAAATTCCTTTACTCGGAATATTTTGGATTGCAGCTACTTCACCCTAGTAAGTAACGTTCAGGCCAAATACCAAGAAACGGTGCTACCGGTATCTTAAAAATGTTACAATATAAACATTATATATTATTAACATTACACATTAATATTGCATTCAATATAGAATATTTGTTTAATTATTTCAAATCAAAACTTCAGCGCAACTGTCAGCGATGACAATGACAGTCGAGAGTTATATCATATTCAATTAATTTAAATGGCAGTTTTGTTCCTCTTTTCTTGCAGAATCGTATGTCGCTTGCGATGACTCAAGTCCGTCATGATATTTTAGGTATATGTTATAGATTTGCTGATTACTTATAATTATATGGAGTATGTAGTTCTTATTAGATACGCAATGGATGTTTTACGTCTGATTGATCGTCATTGAATGGACTGAATGTCGATTGGACATTAAGAGCGCCTTGAAGTCTTATTATTTCATTCACGAAGAATATTAGTACTTCAAGGCTCACCCTTAAGAGCTACGTTTATCGAATGTTGAATACGATTGATACTTTAATAATATTCTTGAGTCGTGAACTAAAGAGCTTACAAGGTTTTGTTTTCGTTTTCTTCGTTTCGTTTATAATTTTTTTCTTTGTTTTATTAAGAACTTCCATGGTTTACATTGTTTTAATTATTATTAATATTGTCGTCAGCGATGGATATTCAAAAATCGAATTTCACTCATCCAGAGTGCAAATCGATATTAAAAAATCGATTTTCACTCGTCCAGAGTACAAGAGTATAAGAATTTGTGTGTGCTCTTTGTAATATTTTTATGTCATGTTTCTGTACTTCCGATGGAAAGATAAGTAATAGAAAATATAGAACAACTTTAATTTTTGTCTTTGTGTTTCGTTCAAATTGATGCGAAATGTAGGAATTACAGATATTTCTGTCTTTTCGTTTCTTTGAACTTTGCCTTTTGAAAGATTTCGCGTCGATTTGAATGATTGGTGTTTGGTTAGTTATTAATGGTTTCACGAGTACATACATAATATATTATCTATCGACATATCGAAGCAATTTTAAATAACTTTTGAATAACAAAGAGTAGTGCCGCCGACGCGACGGTCGATGAAAGGATGTTCACGAGCTCACTCGCCTCGTGAGAGTATTTACACTAAAGTGTGAAAATCAAAGCGTGCTGTGACATACCAGTCAATATGTAAGTAAATCTTTTAGCATAAGTGTCGTGCTTTGCGCTGTACCAAATTGTAAGCCCTTGTGACAATAAAATAGGTATCTGTATGAAATCTGTTTTCGAAAAACTGACGCAGTATTCAGTGGTACAAATATCTCATAAAGGTAATCATCAGAATGATAACCATAACGATATATTTATCATCAAATAGTAAAAAAGATACATCTAAAATGTATTATCTTTCAATAAGGAATTGTAAAAAATAAATTGAGAGGCATTAATTATTGATATTTTTAAAATACGTCCAATGTATTTCAAAATACATAGTTATACTTTCAGAATTCCATCTTTAAACTAAGCATAATTCAAATGGGAACATGCATTCTCAGTGAAAATGCTTCAGGTGAAAGATAAAGAAAACCGCACAATCGCATCGTACTCGTCGACTGAACACTGCGTCAGCGTTAGTGTGAAAGGGATCTAAATCACGTTTCACTACGTATTTAATCAGTTTATATCACTTTATAGGAATAAAATCATATTATATATAATTCCTGAAACGAAACGTTTCATGCGTTCTAAAATTAAAATTGTCAAGAGTGACATTTGGAAAAATGAATGCAATGAATGTATTCATAATAAAAACCGTTGTAAAATTATATTTCATATGCATAATATAGACTGTCTCGCTAATTAATTTCGTTTATACATATACTCAATTTGTATTTGTTCGTATCTACTCCGAAGTCTGGTTAATCAGTCATTCAAATTTCCAAATAACGGTCATAAAAAAGTGGGAAAAACGAAATAGCCCGTGAACACGTTTTACAAATTTTATGTTGACATAGGAACCTCAAGTAAAGTCAGAAAAAAGGTCCTATAATCAATGAAACAGCGGAGCATTGTTAACCCTCATTACATTCATTGTATAAACCTATCGATGTCTAAATTAGTAAGTAATAATCACGATATGTACAATGTCTAAAATAGTATAAATTAGGGTCATTTTCCTTGGAACTTTCTACTTAATCTTGTACAGATTATTGCTTTGTGGAAACTCGCAGGTGTGGTGTTTAATGGATTACAATTCGACTTGCGATAGCGGTTTGCGCCATGCTTTAAAAATGTGTAAATTGTTTGCGTTACCATTTTCGTAAACTTATTGTTTGTATAATCTCATACGCACAGTTGTATCACAAAATTTATTATTATCTCGTTAAAAATTCGAATCACTGAATTAATCAGTAACTATTAAAATTGTTCCATTCATAAGATATTCCTTCTTAAAACCATTAAACGGCTCATGTGCTTCACGATATAAATAGTATTGACGCGACGGTGATTATAACATTTCAATAACAGAAAATCAATAATTTCGTTATGTAAGTCTATAGCAACACCGCTTATCAATACAATATAGTATCATAACAGTGAAACTGAGAAATTAAATAAGGGCTCTACCACATAACAGGGATCTATCACATAACATAGTATCTAGTCTGAATTTATAATCTGCATGGGCTCCGTCGATTTGAAAACCGCAGACCGCAGTCGCAAGTAAATCTATAATATAATAGATTAAAGGAACTATAAAATACATGCCAAAATAAGTTTACCGTAAGTGCCTAGGCTTTGTATCGGTTATTGTAATGTAATTATGTAAAGGTGGCATATGGTTCTTTACATAATGTAAATTAAGTGACCTTGTTCTGGCACCTACATGTGTATTTATCAACTTCTTGTAAGTTGACATAGTGTGGAGTATTACGCCCTGAACCGAAAAAAAAAATGGAATTGCATTGTAACGCGTTCCAAATTAGTTTACAAACGTGGCAAGTATTCGCGTTGGTACTTGTACACTATAATTATTATTTTTTGTAGGTACGCATACATGCATACATTTTTTTCCTTGGAACCACTGGCCAGATACATTTGGTGTATCTGTTGATATTTTTGTATGATGGATAGTTTTAATAGCTTCATATATAACAATAAGCTTAATGTGTTAAATATGAATGCATTAAGTTGTTTTTTTTTTCTTTAAATAGTGAAATAATTTAGTTGTTTTCTAACGATGTAAAATATTAATAATACAAATAAAGATAGATATAATTTCTTTTATATAATTATAACTTGCTTGCAACACAACTAATATATTTCAACATTATTCAATTAATTGAAAACCGCTGCATGTAGCATGTCGTTACACATTTTAATAAAAAAAACATTGTAGATAAGTAGAAGTATTTGTTTAGTTAATAACTTATGAGGAGCTTTTCATTTAAATAATTAATAATAGCACTAAACACAGTATAATGGTAATTCAGTTATTGGAATTGGTATTCAATTAAATTGATTACTTTTTGACTTACAATCCATATCTGACCAAGTTCCTTTTTCAAGTCCAAAAATGTGCCTTGTATCATTCTTAGTTACGACTTCTGATATCAATATAACATTTTACACATACCTCCATTCTGAATCACAGTCAAAATAAACGTATTATTAGCTCCGTCAGTATGTGTGTTGCATTTATATTTATTTTATAGTATACTATGTATCTTCTAGCACTTCCGAAGTATTTTTATATATTTATGACTTTTTATGGCCCGGAGTAGTTAAAATATATAAAAAGTTGCGTTCTGTTTCATTATTAGTGTATGTAGAATGGTTTTCACATATCATATTGGAGACTTGTAGCCATTTAATGTCAATTTCCTTTATTATCCCCACTTTTCGAGGGGCTCAAGCTTTGAGTAGAATTTATTTGTAAGGGAATACGAATTTCTTTTGTAAACGTGTTTTATAAATGTGTTCTTTTATCTTAATTGCAAAATTTTTTTTTTTCATAGTAGATGCAATATTTGCAAAATCGCATATTACGAAGATTAGGCGATTTTTTATCTTGAAAATATGAAATTAAACATCCATATTGTATTTCTGCAATCTTGCTTTCGTGTTAGTGATATTTTGTTAAGTCACGCATTAAAGTGAGCGGGATATGGCAACTACTTTGAACATTTATTGTTTAGTTTTATAAGATTTCTTCCTCGTGTATTACCTTGTAAACTGCGAAGGATACGGTTACATCTTATGTTGTTGATTCATTTTCTTCCCTTTTTGTTTCTAGTTAAGTTTGTCCTTTGTAGATAATGTAGGTTAGTATACTTTGTGATGCACTGTGCAGTGACTATTCGTTTGCTGACTTGTAAACAAGTTGCGTTTTCTCGCTTACTACCACTAATAATAATAATAATAAAATGTCACTTATACTTTGCCAATGTTACCCGTACCTAAAAATATAGGATTAATTAAATTTAAGAACGCTGATTTTTGTTTTGTGTGTGTTAGAGTATAGACGTGTGAGGCGATGTATCACACGAATATTATACATTTATCAATTTATCTAATACCGATAAGCTGATTCAATATTCTGTGGTTCTACGATAATCGCTCCGCTTTGTTTTCAGCGAAACAGTGCTAAAATTCTAATATCACCCGAACCCCTATGTACTGTAGACGTTCTTTTGTTTCAATTTGGTTATAATTTTGATTTTCTTGCGAAACTATTGTATATCCAATAGAGTGTGTGGAGAATGTTCAGTAACATACCGAATCCCTTGATAGCAACTATTCACGATTTGTAGTATGTGAATCGTCCTAATATGGTTATGTTGAAAGAAACAATGTCAAAAGATATTTTTATAAGCTATGTAATTTAATTAGCGCACCATAAAAATATAAATCTTTACATTAAATCTTATCACGGATTTATGTGGTTTGCAAGCAATCATGTTTTGGAAGATGACGATTAGGATAAGATCACAAAACCGATACGATTGCAATTTTTTTAGACATAAATACAGAATATTTACGATAATGTATTAGTAAGTTTATTAAACCTGTTCTTGCTGATTTTTAATATAAATGTAATTTCACAAGTATATACTACTCGTTGATTGATAAATTTCAGTTAGAATTATAATCAGTTAGAGTTATTATGGCGCTATCAAGGTACATTAATCAATTAAATGTTATACAGTATATTAAATTACACAGTTTTGTCACTAATTGAAATTCTTGCCTATCCGTCCATAAGAACATTCAATAATATAATAGAAGTCATTTGGATAACAATGTGTTTGGTAAATATATTTGCAATATATTACTAATTGGTAATTGTAAAAAAAAACTATGTATTATTGATGTATTTGTCATTAGTTTGGTTTGTATTCGATTCAATTAATTGAAACCTGCAAAGTGAATAACGTAACAATATATATATTTATGAATGAAAATTGGTATTATTCAATTAATTGGGAATTGTCGGTAGGTAAAGTTCTTTACGCATGATCCGTTTTATTGTCGGTTTCTACAAAAAAGTATAAACTACAAACTAAATGATAGGCGGCTACGGCTAATGTTGATTACGAACAGAACTCTACGTAGGAGAATTCACATAAAAACATTAATTTATCCTCATTAATATTTATAAATGTACCAACGGATAGTGCGTAGGGAGCTTCACACACGAGCGCTGAATAAAATAATGTAATCAGTATATAGATCCAGTTTAACACTCTATCGTCGAAATGCAAAATACTGATGTTTTTCATGCGCTATTTGGTATTACACGTTTAAATGTATTTGAAGTACATGAATGTAAGAAATGAGTATATATGTATATATGTCTATGTAAAACGCTGCCCCGGGTAACGCTTGGCTCGCTGTACATAGTGTAATGGACAATGCAATGTGTATTAATAAAGCACGTTTGTGGCACTGGACTGGGGTTAATTTTTTTTCCTTCAACCCTTTACACTGAAGGACCTCAGGGCCCTGCTGGACTTGGGAGACTCATCACCCTCCCAGACACTGCACAACAACAACGTTCACTACACGCACCGTCTCCGCTGGCGAGGACGAAGACACCGCCTTCCACACGGCAGATGTGCGGAGTCCCCACATGAATGACCATGTCAGCCGGTCGCCTCTGGAAAAGCACACACCGTGTCGATCCGTGCCTAGGTCCGAGTCTCATAGGATGCGACCACGGAACGGTCGCACAACCACTTCCTGTCTTTCGCTACGTACAGTCAGAGATTCAGTCCGGTGCTGAACTTCACTCCTACACTCCTCCCGCTCGCCCATAACTCCAGGCGGAGCCACTTGGGCTAGCCACAAAACTCGATTAAGCTGTGAAGGCCATTGGGGTCAACAGCATACTGCTAACTATATTAAAAAATAACGTAAATCAGTGACGCCACTTAACACTGGCACTCCTCCGCGGGTAGGCGGCGTAAAATTGAAAGTTAACAACCCTTTTAGACCTAAGTATAAGAGCGAGAAATTAGTTCTCATTCAATGAAATATAAACAGACCGTCTATACCCACAAATAATATTTTCACGATAGAAGCACTCGCCACACAAATATTAGTGGCCAACCAATAAACCGTTGTTCAATAGAATTCCCTGTCACGTCCGTTTGTTTGAACATGTCCAAAGCAATATGGCCGCTTAGGGAGCGTAGCATTCAGAGTTCTTGAGTACACGTATGTGCCATTATTTGTACCAATATTGCACTTAAATAAAGATGCTTGGATAAAAGAATATTGTTTCAAAAATTTGTCCGGTGTTCCGGAATATTGTTATTATTTTTATTAAATAATAAAAACGTAACTCCATACCTGTAGTCCCCGAAAAGGTAGACAGAGTCATTTGAACTTAAAAAAAAACTCAATTGTACTCGACCCGGCTAACGAACCCAGGATCTCTCGATTAGCAGTCGTACTTGCGTCCAGTCCAGTGGAGTCAGTCATATTTATTAAATATTACATCTATATCGGATGAACGTGACTAATAACATCATTTCAATTATTTTTTTATTTATATCGTTACGCTAGACCCCTTCGGGGTAGGCAGAGAGCATGGAGTGCCAAATATCTCTATCCTCACAACTCGGGCGTGCTTCTTATACATACAGTACTCTCATAATGTTCGGAAACAGGAAACAAAAAATACTACGGACGGATTTAATGACGTAATTTATTCCGTTTGTTACATACATACATAAATATATAAAAATGTGCTGATGATATTAGGATTCCGGGAAGTGAGGTATCGCGCGCCGCTCCCACGCTCTATATGGCGCATTCTCGGCACAAGCATCGGCCGAGTCTCGCCACATTATAGTTGTAGATTAAT